>ML802952.1:3599-16321 GCA_009831015.1 Picea engelmannii
TGTTTTCTGTGAAAGAATGTTTGTGCAGTAATTGTTAAATAAGGAGTAGATATTAGCTCATAGAACCATGAGATAGTAAATGATTTCAGCGTGAGAATGTCCGCGTAGTGCTTGATATGAATGAGTCAATATATGCTTGACACCGAGGAAACCGTGCTTGACTTATGTTGATAAATGAATCTAATCATGCCCAGCCACTCTCGGGAAGCTGTCTCCCTTTATCTGTTCCCGGGAATGCCCCCAGTAAGGATCTCTTCACAGAGATTCCCTCCTTGGAAAGGTTCACCAAGAACCCAGAATAAGGACTCGAACGCACAAGCCTTATTAACCCTGTACGAGGAGAAACGATCCTATTAAGGTTCCAAGATAGTAGTGTTGTGAGATGAAATAAATCGACGTATGAGATCTCGTCGGAGGACCCATAGTCATTCACGACCATTAGATTGACGGGAGTAACAAAGGCGTTACCTACCTTGACCCTTTGTCCTCTATCATCGTGAGCAACGAGAAATTGGGATCGTAAACTCCAAGACCCAAACGAATGAATCTAGACCGTTAGATCTCGGTCCAATTACCCGTCAGCCGTTGGATCGGGAGAAGCTGCGTAGGGGTTAAACGCAGGGGTAGGCATGCGAGGAAATGATCTGAACTGTCGAATCTTGGATCATAGTCCCGACAACTGTCAGATCTCGAGAAGATGCACCGGAGTTAAACTCTAGTGTGCAGAGAACGGATCCTAGCCGTTGATCCCGGCAGGACGCGTGTCATCATTTGGGAGGCGTCGGGATTTTTACCATCGGAGATTTGGGGAGTATAAAACCGTTACATATTGAAATCGCGATACGCGATTTCTCGATCAGATCTGAACCGTCCATTGTGTAGGACGCATGTCAGGAGATCCCGTAAAGTCAGGGATCGGAAAATCGGGGTTTCCGGAAACAAAAGACTCATACCTACTGGAATCGCGATACACGATTTCCCGATCAGATCTGGACCGTCCATTGTTCGAGGACGCGTGTCAGAGAATCCCGTAGAGTCGTGGATCGGGAAATCGGGGTTTTCGAAGATAAGGAAACTGCGTCGTTGGGAATCGCGATCGGCGATATCCCAATAGTGACATAAGAAAGGTGGGACCACTAGAGTTAGAGTGAATGACAGGTGTCCATCATCTAGGAAGAGTCGGGAAACCCGTAGGAAAATCCCGGTGCAATCATAGCCGTCCATCAGTGAGACAGGTGGCTACCATCGAGAACCATCGGCGATTGGCCCATCAGAAAATTGGAGTTCTCGAGGCCATGAGAACCAGGAAATCATAAGTCCCGAAACCCCGAGAATCAATCCGGGCCATTCGTCTGCGAGGACAGGTGGCAAAGGATCGGGCGCCGTCGGCGTTTTGTTCATCGGAGCTTTCAATGGTAAGGAAATTGTGCAACAGGAGATCGCGATCCGCGATCTCCTGATAGGATCTGAGCCGTCCAAACAGCAGGGATACGTGGCAAAGGATCCTGGAGAGTCGGAGTTCGGCATATCGGGGATTTCGAACACATAGAACTCTTGCCACCCGGAATCGCAATCCGCGATTTACCGATAAGATCTGAGCCGTCTGTTCACACGGGACAGGTGTCAGAGACCGGACAAAAGTCACAGATCGGGAAAATCGAAGTTCCAAGGACATGGAACGCTCGCAACAGGAAATCGCGATCCGCGATTTCCCGACGGGATCAACACCGTCCATCAGCGAGGACGCGTAGCGAGAGATCCCAGAGAGTCGGAGTTCGGCATATCAGGAATCGACGTATCGGGGATTTCAAGGACATGAAACCCTTACATTACAAAATGACGATATGCGAATTCCCGACACCATCATAAGCTGTTGATCCAAGGGACGCGTGTCGAAAATCGGGATACTGCGGGTCCCGTGGACGTGGGTCTGGTGACATGGGAAACCCCGTAGCCTCGACGGGAATAAGGTAGTGGTCACGGAGTTGGTCGTGTGGACCCGGGGGCTAAGCCAGTGGGGCTAGCGGGACCAGAAAGGCACGTTGCGAATCGGGAAATTGCGAGTCCCAGGGACATGTGTTTTGTGTCATCACAAATGTCGAAATCCCGATGGGAGGTTATACGGCGGTGGTCTTATGGTGAGTGGTCACATGGACTATTGTATAGCATAGAGGTCTAATGCATTAAGGGCATATCAAGGATCGGAGAATTGCGAGTTCTGAGGACTCGTGAATTACGACAACGGAAATCCCGAAACTCCGATAGGAGTAGCCCCGTACAGAAGGTAAGACCACAGTCGTAAAGGCAGTAAACCACAGGCTTGGCCTGGGGACTTAATGTGTAAGGAGCGCATTGGGATTCGAAGGATCGCGAGTCGTGGGGGTGAATGACTTTTGACATTAGAAACCCCGAATCCCGATATTGAACCAGGGATTGGCACTTCGCTAATGCAGGCATCTGGAGATGTTTTTTTTTAAAGGGGAGATTAAACTCAAAAATTTTAAACTATGATAGTGGGTGTGTTACAATACCTCCTAGGATATATGAAATTCATATTTCATTGGTTGAAACTCCCAGTTTCATTGAGAAGGAGAGGTGTGATACCTTGATGGAGGATGATGTTGGGGTTTGATCCTATGATGAAGTTGATGGGAGTATTGTAGAGTACAAGAGTGGGTTTGTTGGATTCTCTCAGGTAGAGGGATTTGACCTCGATGAGACTCTTGCTCGAGTTACCAGATTATTCTCTCAAGATGAGGGAGTTAACCATGTTCAAGTTTTTTCTTAAGTTTATAGATTCACTAATACATATGGTATTGATGTCTAACAGGGAGTTCTGACAATACGGATAAAATCGACCATACCTTCGGACATTACTAAGTAATTATCGAAATTTTGTTATTTATTTTTCTTGGTGCCCTGATGTTCATCAAACTTTTAACGAAGTCTAATCATTGTCGACATTCTAAATCCTATTCAATGGTTACTACAAGGGAAAATTGGTGACCCATCGTCAAACGTAGATCACATAGGCATGTTTCTAAAACCACGAGGTATAACAACTCACTCGAGGACTTGTAAGTACATGTAAAGTAAATTATGATTGACTTATGTAACCACAGTATGGATCGAGGATGTCCCCATGGGGATCATATAAATATATAGGTTGATCCAGGTGGATATCGGTTGCAACCCACCTTTTCCAACTAGATCAAAATAGTTTTTTGGCAATTTTGGTAATTTACTATTTTTAGTAGTTTTTAACTTCCAGGGCCATTTTGAGGGCCTAAATGAAGGTTTTTTAGGATCGATATTCTCAATGAGAGTCAAAGGCTCTAATTGAGCCTCCTAAATGAATATCCTCGACGATACCTTTCCAACAAGCTATCGTGCACTCCAAATGGAGATCATATGCCAAAGTTACGCCCCCAGGAAGCTGATACACCAAACTACCAAAAACGAGGTCCACAAAACTGTTGGCTTTTCATATTTCGGGGTTAGGGTTTTGGATTTTATTTATGATAAAAATTCCTTTTGTATCCTCATTGTAAAATCATCTTCTTGCGAATGCTAGTAGAGAACACATCTCTTCTCAGAAATAAGTTGTCACCATTCTAGCGAGTCTTTCACTTTGTATTTTTACAGTCTTTGTACATTTTTGCTCATTAATAGAAAATTGTGTATCACTGTATTTTTTTGTTTATGGTTTCATATCTGATACATTTATGTTATATTATTGGATATCTAATATATCTTTGTACATTGCTTTATTATATCTCCTCTCTCATTTTGTGTCGAAAATAATATGGATCAGTGGTATCAGAATCGGCTACTCTTGATCATTTTTTTCAGTGCATGTCCCTGACGAGGTCCAAGTATAGAAATTTGGTTCTCAAGCTTGTCTCTCTTGAAGACAATCTCTCTTTCATGCCCAAGAAACCCTCCATGGTGGAAGAAAAGAAAAACGACAGACTAGATGATTATATCAATCTGTTACTTGAGCAAGCTCTCACACGACAAAGGGGCGAAATGATGGAGAATGTTTCCCACATCCTTCAACGTATGTCGATAGCAACATGCGCATATTCATCAAACAACCACTTTGGAAGAACCTATCATTTCAAGGTACCGGTTAATTTTGATATTCTTGTATTTGAAGGTCAGATAAATGTGTATGCCCTAGACAAATGTGTTAGAAGGTTATTTCTCTGTTCATAATTTTTTCGACAGGAAAAAGATCACCTTCACACTCCTTGAATCTCTCCCCCTTGTCAAACATTGGTGGGAAACTTACTAGGAGCAAAGTTCCACAGAGGAGTCTGGAATTATGGGGCCGAGCCCACTTGGGATTTTTTTGTGGATGCGGTAAAGGAATAGTATTACCCTGTTGGCAACTATGAGGACCAGTGCATGAGATGGACCACACTACGACAAGAGAGGGGAAAAGAAGTTATGGAGTTCACAAATACCTTCCATACCTTTTGCACCAAGCTAGATATCAAAAACTTTGAACGACATTTGGTTATGAAATATCGTGGGGCTCTACACAGATACATCCAAACTGAAATGAATTTTCTAAACATCTCATCACTCGGTGTTGCTTATTGATATGTTGTTAAAATCGAGCAGAAATTTAAGTACCAGAACAAATAGGAGTTTGGGTCTGCAAATCTGCAACAACCAAAGTATGATCAAGACGACCCTAACAAACAGTCTCCCGAAAACCATTCCAAGCCACGGGAAAAGAAGGGTCACAGGAAGACAAAGAAGGACACCAGAAAATGGTGCGATTTCCACAAAATCCCCTAGCACAACACCAAGGAATTTCACTCAAAATGGTCATTGGTGGTCGAGATCAAAGATAAGGATTTTAACCCTAATTCGGAATTTGATTCTGAAAATACTAGTAAAAGACAAATCATCGACGCAGACCCCACTGCTATTGTCGTGACCGCGAGAATTCAACCAGAAGAACCAACAGATATTGAAGAGGGGGAGCACCTTTTTTCATTCACAGATGTGGGTGAAGGGGACTCCGTTTCATTTTATTGTTGATAGCAGAAGCCAGAAGAACCTCATCTCAGCAGAGGTCGTCAAACAGTTGGGATTGTCGACAACACCACACCCGCAACCATACAACATCAGGTGGTTTCGCCAGGAATGAGATCTTTGTGTCAGCCAACAATGTCGATTGTCATACGAAATCCAACCCTTCAAGGATGAGGTATTATGTGATTTTTCCCCACACTATGTCTATGATGTTCTCTTGGGCCAACCATATATGTGGAAGTGTCATGTTTTTTATGAGTCTCGACCTTGCAGTGTCATTGTTTCTCTAGGGGGTCATCTCTACAGAATACCAGAGATAGTTCCAACTATTGTTCCACCTAAACAATGTCGCAAGGTAAGATCTCATACTACAAAATTCAACTTCTTCACAATCATTTCAAAAGGTGAACAAAAGGATATTGAAACCACTATAGCCTCGACCCAAACACCTTCTATCCAACAGAAGCAGGTCGACAAGATTGCAGCAAAGTGTAAAGATTCCTTATGCACACAGGAGTCTCATGTAGCTAGACTGGTTAAAAAGGTCCAACCCTTCCAGCCACATGTTCGTGACAACCTTCAACAAGCTAAGCAACACAACTTCTCCAACAAGGCAAGCAACTCATCAAGATGCAGATTCAGCAAACGCGTTTCCCTCTCCCCCGGACACTCAACGCAATGGAAACCATTGCTTCCTAAGGAGGGAGAATTGATCCAGATGGATATCGGTGGCCACCCACCTTTTCCAACAGGATCAAAACAGTTTTCTGGCAATTTTGGTAATTTACTATTTTTAGCAGTTTTTAACTTCTTGGGCCATTTTGAGGGTCTAAATGAGGGTTTTTTGGGATCGAGCTTCTCAATGATATCCAAAGTCTTTTATTGAGCTCCATAAATGAATCTCCTCGATGATACATTTCCAACGAGCTAGCGTGCACCCCAAATAGAGATCATATGCCAAAGTTACACCCCTGGGAAGTTGATACACCAAACTACCCAAAACGGGGTCCACAAAACTAATGTCTTTTCATCTTCCGGGGTTAGGGTTTTGGATTTTATTTATGATAAAAAGGCCCTTTTGAGCCTCATTGTAAAATTATCTTCTTTTTAATGCGAGTAGCGGACACATATCTTCTTAGAGATAAGGTGCCACCATTCTAGCGAGTCTTTCACTCTGTATTTTTACAGTCTTTGTGCATTTTCGCTCATTAATAGAAAAGTGTGTATTATTGTATTTATGTGTTTATGGTTGCATATCTGATACATTTATGTTATATTATTGGATATCTAAGATATCTCTGTACATTGTTTTATTATATCTCCGCTCTCATTTCGTGATGAAAATAATCTGAATCATAGGCATTCTAAAAATATTCAACATTTTGGCATTTTTTGTCAGAATCAGGTGATATAAAGGTCGTAAGTAGAGTGGTAGGAAAGGAGAGTCTTGTCAGAGAGACGATAGGAGGAATATTCATAGAGAACAAAGGTGTGAGATATGTATTTCACTTTGTTGGCCATTTTTGTAAGGGAGACTGTAACTATGATGTCTATCATGTAGAGATCCTACAGTTATGACTATTTTATGGAATATCAATAATGTTTTGACTCATACTTTTCTTATATGTGATTATTTTTGTGATCTTTAATGTTTTTCTACAATATTTAAGATATATTTAATGCATCTTTATACTAATGTCTGAATCTAGCTACAGGAAAATCAGAAGGTATGGATAAGAGGGGGAAATTAAGGGGGGAGTTATAAACTATAGAAGAAGAACGAGTGCCAAGAAGAGGCAATAAGTCCATTTATTTCACTAAAAATCAGATATATTAATGAGATTATGTTTGGTAAATAATTGACAATGGAATTTTTTGTTAGAGTGGACAATGCCCCTATTAAGGGGTCCTTAGGATCTATCCAACCTTTAATTCTTAGGGCTCAATAATCCCCTTCAAAAAATGATCCTCGAAAAGGGTTGATGTGAATAAACCTGACATCCTCCTCCAATAGGAGATAATGTCAAATGGGGATAAAATAGTTATCTATATAAGCGAATTGCTTGGGGGTTGGAAGTTTAAATTCATTGATGCTAGAGGAAGGTATGCAGGGATCATTAGAAAAGTTGTACATCTGTCTATACCTTTGTTTGTGCAATTGGAAACTCAAAACCCTTTGTTGTGGAAAAATACCAATTTTTTTTATGTAGGGCAAAGAGGACAAATTTTGCCTTGGTGTAAATTTTACCTTGGTGCAAATTGCATGCTAGGCTACACTAAAATGTACCCCCAGGTCTAAAATCTCATTCAATTTGAGTGGTTCAAACTGTAAACAAGTTTTTATGTCATTTTACATAATCCTATATACTTATTTTTTAATTTGCAGTCCGAAAAGACTCTGTTGTACAAAAATAGGAAACATATGCCTAGTAAAACCCTAGAAATGCACAACTTGTTTGTGAAAAGTAATTCAAGGTTTATTATACCGTAGATTTGAGTTGTGCAAGTTGTTGGGGGTGTGGTTTATCCTATTAGATTCAATCATGTTGTTAATTTTTCAATTGCAATTTTAAAAACGGTTTCTATGCAAAAGTGGTAAAGTTTGCCTCTTAAATTGGAAGGTCAAGATTGTACTAAGTGACGAAATTAAAATGCACACCCAAGCTTCATAATAGCACCTAAAATTGTTGTATAAGTTGTACAATTGATAATCTATATTTTTTATTTACTTATGTCATCTAAAGCGGAATTTTAGAATAAAAGAGGTTGATTTCAGGCACCTAGATTTGGGATTTTATATAAACTTGAAGTAAAAACTACCTTAGAGTAAAATGCATGCCCTAGTCTCAATTTTGAACCAAATTGAGTGGTTCAACTTGAACAAGTTGTAATTTGTGAATTTACACCTTTACATAGCCTTATATTGGAAGTTCCAGACAAAAAACTACCTGATGTGCATAAAGGCTAAAAGTTCACTTGTAAAACCGAAGGGCCCATTTGTTAAAGTTGATTATAGGAAAGTGCATGCCTAAAGTTGGACAGTCCTCCATAATTTAATATTTAAGTTGTAAATTGATTATTAAAATATTTTTAACATGTTTGTACAATTATGAGTGCATTTTCACTCCAATAAGGATGATTTCTATTAACAAAGATTCATGACCTTTTGATTAATCAGAGGATGGTGGGTTATGAAAGAAATCAAGGTAAATGAATTCTAACCAACCAATTATACATACAAAATGGAATACATATTAACTCTAACCTCTGCAATAGAATAAATAGGTCAATATTACAGGAACTATTACAAGTTATAGGGTTGTAGAAAAGTAGTACATATTTCTATACCTTTGTTTGTACAATTTGAAACTTAAAACCCTTTTCCTTGCAAAAAGACAAAAAATTGTCTTCTAAGACAAAGAGGAAAAATTTTGCGTTGATGTAAAATTTTCCTTGGTGCAAATGCATGCCATGCTACACTAAAATGCACACCTAGGTCTCAAAAATATTTCAATTTGAGTGGTTCAAATTGTAAATGATTTTTTAAGTCATTTTTCATAAGTCTATATACTTATTTTTTCATTTTTAGTCATAAAAGGCTCTGTTGTGCAAAAATAGGCAAGAGATGTCTAGTAAAACCATAGAAATGCCCAACCTCTTTGTAAAACATAAGTAATTTTTTTATTATACCTTAGATTTGAGTTGTGAAAGTTTTGGGGGGTGTGATTTATCATATTAGACCTATTCATCTTGTTATGTTTTCAATTGCAAGTTTAAAAAGGGTTGTTGTGCAAAAGAGACAAGTTTTTCCTTGTAATTTGGAAGGTCACAACCGTACTAAGTGACCAAATTAAAATGCATGCCCAAGCTTCTCTATAGTTCCATTTCTTTTTATAAGTTTTAATATGTAGTTATATATATGGCAAATTTACCCATGTCATCTAAAGTGCAATTTAAGAACATGATAGGTTGCTTTCATTCACCTATATTTGGGATTACATGTAAATATGAAGTCAAATTGACGCTAGAGTAAAATGCATGCGCTAGTTTCAATGTTGACCCAAATCGAGTGGTTCGACTTGAATAAGGTATCATTTGTGATTATACACCTGCATATAGCCTTATATTGGAAGTTTCATACAAACACCTACCTGATGTGCATAAAGGCTAACAATTTCTTTGTAAAACCAAAGGGCCAATTTATTAAAGTTGGCTATAGGAAGGTGCACGCCCAAAGTTGGATAAGCCTCCATAATTTAATTTTTAAGTTATAACTTGATTATTACAATAGTTTTAAAATGTTTTTACAATTAAGAGTGCATATTTACACTCCAAAAATGATGATTTATATGCACAAAAATTCATGAACTTTTGATGAAATATAGAATGAATAGGTCAATATTATAGGAAATATTACAAGCTACAAGGTTGTAGAAAAGTTGCAGAACTGTCTATACCAAAAAATGTCTTGTAAAATGAATAGTTCAATATTATAGGAAATATTACAAGCTACAGGGTTGTAGAAAAGTTGTAGAAAAGCTACAGTGGTGAATTTTGTATGATGAGATGATGTATGTATAGGAAAATGAGTAATGCATTCCTTAATATGAGATATATATTCCTTAAGAAGAAAATGCACTCTAAAAAATGAAAATTATGTGTTTTTTGCTTGAAAATAGGGCATGTTGTAAAATGCGGGCCATTGAGTGAAAAATGCAAGCCTTGTGTTAGGATTTGCATGATAACTTCTTGAAAGCATAATGTTAGGGAAAATTTATATTGTTAGATGAATTATGCACATTATTCACATTGTCCTTATGAAATTTCATGAACACGGGGCATTGAGGAAAATGCATGCCCTGTTAGAGAAAAAGGCAGGTTGTACATATGTTGTTGTGTCAGAAGAAATTGGTGCAGGGTGAAATATATATTTTGGTTTGAGGTTACATGCATGAACTGATATGTATTGTTACATATGCAAATCTAAAATTATTTATAGTGATAGATGATAGATTAATGACTGCACAAGTGAAATATCATGGTTGTGGACTATTGTTGTATATGAATTTTGAAATACCTTGGAATGAAAATTGCAATCATTGTGTTAGGATTTACATTATATCTTCCTTAAATAACAATGTTAGGGAAAATTCATATCTTTAGATGAATTATGCACATTATGCACACTATCCTTATGAAATTTCATGAAAATAGGGAATTGAGAAAAATGCACGCCCTGTTATGGAAAAATGCAGGTTATATATATGTTGTTGTGTCCCCGGAATATGGTGTAAGGTGAAATATACATTTTGGTTTGGGGTTACATGCATGAACTAATATTTATTGTTACATATACAACTCTGAAATGATTTATAGTGATAGATGATAGATTAATGATTCCTCAAGTGAAATATTGTGGTTGTGAACTATTGTTATATATGAACATACCCAGTAGGGTATTTGTGTAATATTACTTGCTTATTAGGGTTTAAGACTATATATGTATATAATTATGTAATCTTTGGAAGTTATATATATATATATATATATATATATTGCACGCGCTAAGTGATATTTATATATATATAATCCATATACTGTATTATGAATGGTCATGATATGAAAATTACCATTGTGGAGGAAATTGGGAAAATGTTGCATTTGTAGCTTGTGTATGTATTGTAATTTGCATGCACAATTATTGTTTTACAATTCATATTCATACTTGATACATATAGGTTTCATATTCATTATAAGAAAGATAAATGTATGCAATTACCATTGTTATATCAAAATGTAAGTACAAGAAACTGCTTATGTTTTACTCAATTTATAGGAAACTGTACACATTCATACATATCAATAACTATACACACTCATATATGTAATTAACTGCATAAAATAAAATGCATTGTTAATAAAATGCCAAAATAGTGATCTATATTACATCTTTAAATGTAATTACATGGAGTACATGGAATATAAACCAATGTTATTTTGTAACCTGGGAGGCTGCTTAGGACGTTTCTGCAAGCCCTCCTCTTGAGATGAAGAAAAATTTTGAGAGCCTCTCTTTGTTGTTGTAGAGGCTTCTGATTTTTTTTTAGCTGCAATAGGCACATGTTGTAATTGTTTCTCTAGATCTTTAATTTCTTTGCATAATTTTGCAATTTCTCTTGCAATGTTGTTTTATCTTTTGCTTTCTTTTTCAACATTTATGCATTCTTCTTATACGTCTCTTCGTTGTCCTTTTTATTCTTTTCAAGTTGTTCCTATTATGTTTTCAGTTGGGATCGAACTTCAGCCAATTGACCCTTGAGTTTTCTTACTTCATTTTCAGGCTCTTGTTCCCTCAAATATCGTTTCTCCTATGCAACCGATAAAATTGGCACTGCCTCAATTAATGTTGTACTTTGTAATTTCTGCTACAAATAAACAATTTGGGATTTCAACTTTTGTATCTCCTCGTCACATCCCAAATACTATGCCTTTCTATTATGCAAGAGTTAATTATTGATCTATTTAATATTTTTATCTCTCTCAACTATCTTCATCTTTAATGATTCCACCATTGGTGATGGGGTATAGAGATCATCTAGAGCACTACTTAATGAAACAGCTTCTCGAGACATCTTTTATTTTCTTTCTATGGACTTTTCCAATCATTTGAAGGCATTTATTTTGATTGAATACCCTGAATTATATATTTACCCTTGTCGATACCCTGAATTTTACCTTTATCCTGATCTTTTCTACCTTCTTTACTATGACTTTCTATTTCCTTTTCAAGTTCTGTAATCTTCTATTTTGCTGAACTGCTCTTACTTTTACCTTTTCCCTTACACATACCTTGACTTTTACCTTTATCCTCACTGTTTCCACCTTCTTTAGTAAGCATTTTTTTTTCTTTTTAAAATTCTCTAATCTTCCCATTTGCGTTGAGAATTGCCATCTTTCTCTGATTCAACTTATTACCTTGGTTACTATTTTCTTTCTTTAAACTGGTCTCTGTGTTCTTATATTCTTCAATATCTGAATTATGCTTCTCACAAAGCTCTATCACTTTTTTTACAAATCCAGTCTTAAAAATTACGATAAATTCCTCTTTCTCCTTCAAACTCTTTTTTTAATTCATCCACAACCAGATTACTTGTAGTTTGCAATGGAGGTGTATTCAAAACTTCCAGTTTGCTTTCCAATTCTTCTTGAAGATTTGAAAGAATGATTTTTTATGTAGCCAATGAAATTTCGAACATTACGTTGGCATTATCAATCTCCCTCTTACATTCCTCTGTAATTTCAGATACCTCACTTCGTAATCCAACAATAACATGATATTTGCCTTGTATTGTACTGTTTGATTCTTGTACTTGCTTCACAATCTTTGTTTGCAGATTTGAAATGTTCTTCAAGCATTCAATATTATCATTGTGCTTTAGTTTGCACTTTTCCTTCCAGCTGTATATAGAGGAAGTATGTTTCATTGCAACAATTCTATAATTCATCATTCTATCAAATGCCTAGAAAATGAATCTATTATAAAAAATGTATGTTGGATTGTTCAGATTTGAACTTGGAGAGGTAGAATCAATGCCCATAACATGGATATCATACTCAACTAATGCATTTTTAAGAGGAATTCAATCACTTAAAGTTTCTAAAGTAACACAAAT
>ML802952.1:16371-32665 GCA_009831015.1 Picea engelmannii
TTCCTTGGAAGAGATACCTTTTCCCACATATTTTAGTGTCCACCTCAATCTTTGCTACCTTGAGGGTTTTTTTGGAGTTAATTCCCACATATTTTAGTGTCCATCTCAATATTTTCTACCTTGAGGTTTTTTTTTGGAGTTAAATGATTCCCCCTTCTGCATGTAAATATTTTCTACCTTGAGGGTTTTTTTGGAGTTAAATGATTCCCCCCTTATGCATGTAATTTTTGTTTCTATTGCAAGCAAATCAATGTCTAGGTAAACTCTCTAGACAAATAGATTCACTTCCATAGCTATGTCATCATAATTAGTTATGACCATATTTATCTCATCATTTTAGAAATTGAAGGGTCCAAACATAAAGTCAAAAATCATCATAATTAGCTATGATCATATTTATCTCATCATTTAGCATACTAACTACATCAACTTGTTTGGATACATGGTCAACGTTGCTCTCCCACATTGTCATTCAATACTATACTTTTATACTTTATATTAGTAATCTGGTCAACCTCCCCCATAATTTTGCATGAATGTCGTTTATTTCTAACCCAAGATATACATTGCTCGGCGTATTGTTTTTAGAAGTGGAATGCTAGCATGTTTTTTAAAATGGTTCTAGGGTTTCTCTTGAATAAAAGAGTTTTAATGATTAATCCATATAAGAAACAATTAGAAAACGATTCAAATTCGAGCTTGGGCACTTTCTTTAAATCAATTTCCAGATATAATCCCCACAATTTTCTCATAGCTTCCCTAATCATGGATGGAGTAGGTTGGTATGGTAGTAGTATAGACACCACGACAAGATAACCAAATTAAGGGTGTTGTTGGTGTAGATTGGTTGGGTCGTGTCTTATTGCAGTAGTAATTCAAATCATATTTGGGAAGTCGGGACAACTTTGGTATAAACTACATGACAACTAGCGTAGATTGGTTGGAGGGTAGCGTCCCTATTGTTGTGGTGCCCAAATCGTATTTGAATCAAGTTGATGACTATGGTAACGATATCTAAGGGTAATTGTGATATCTAAGGCCATGCTTTATGTAAAAGCAATCATATTATGCCCATGTGATCAACTATAAGAAATCTCAAGGCGAACTATGCAAAGTCTAGACATCATGAACGAAAGAGCCCATGAAACAGTAGGGATTTTTTTTTTAATAAATTCCCATCTCTTCCCACCTTGAGGGATTTGGATTTCCACCATAGGAACTACTGGATCGTTGATCCTTTCAGGCACAAGGATGCTACACTAATTTTATCTTCATCATGAATTTGATACATCTCAAAACAGTGTTCAATTTTATTAATCCATCATATATTATATTGTTTCTATTATCTTCATTGTCAAAGTTTGGGACATCAATTTTATTTTGTTAATGAATTTACTAGAAGATCCGAGACTAAATAGAAGGTGTTCTTAGTGAAAATATGTGTGGGAAATTGAACTAGATCCTCCTTCATTCCCCATATTCATAGCATCTATTTTATTGTAGAGAAAGTTGAAGTTTTTGTTCCATTTACCCATTCCATACTTAACTTTGTCAACTTGTTTAGATATGTGGTTGGCCCTAGTCTCCCATGTTGACATTCTCAAATATACTTATGCTACTTTGTTGGTAACCTTGTATCCTCACTCATAATTTTGGCATGAATGTCATTCATTTATAAGCTAAGCTCCACATTGCTCGACATCTTGTTTTTAGAAGCAGAACACTAGGATGTTTTTTTAAATGGTTCTAGAGTTTCTCTTGAATAAAAGGGTTTTAATGATTAATCCATATATGCATCAAATAGAAAATTATTTGAATTTGGGTTTGGGTGCTTCCTTCAGGGTGATTACTATATATATTCCCAATTATTTCCTCATAGCCTCCTTAATCACATATAAAGTAGGTTGGGATGACCCTGGTATAGACACCATGACAGAGCCACAAAATTAAGGGTGTGACTAGTGTAGATTGGTTATGGTCGCATCTTGCTTTTGTAGCATTCTCAATTGCAACTAGGTAGGTTGATACGACTCGATACCGATTTCATGAAGGGACCGTGGATTATAAGGGCATGATGAGTGTATATTGGTTGAAGTTATCTCCATGTTGTTATGGCACTTCCAATTGTAGCTAAAGCACATTGGTGGCTCTGATACAAACCCCTATATGTAATTATGGGATCTAAGGCCATGTTTCATGTAGGAGTAAGATTATCCCACCATGTGATCAACGATGAGGAGACTTATGTGAACCTTAAACATCACGAATGGAAGATCCCATGAAATGGTGGGGAATTGTTTTTGTATATATCCCAATACTTTGTCATCCCAGGAGATTTAGAGTTCGACCATAAGAACCAATCATCCATTAATTATTCTAGGTATATGAACACCACTCCAATTTTATCTTCATCATCACGAATTTGATACATCTTAGAATAACATTTGATTTTATTAATCCATCTTGTAATTTTTTTATTGTCTTCATCATCAAAATTTTAGACATCACTTTTTATTTTGTTAATGAACTTGCTAGAAGATGCCAAATTAAATGGAGGGTGTGCCAGGTGAAAAGATGTGTGGGAACTTGAATTGGTTCCTCCTCTATTTCCCATGTTCATAAAGTCTAGAGTATCATTAAGCAGGTTGAACATTTTTTTACATTCCCTCATTCCATGCTTAACTTTGTCAACTAGTCGGTCCACCCTAGTCTCTTATGCCATCATTCCTAATTGCACTTTTTTTAGTTTATTGGTAACCTTCTCAACCTCACCCATAATTTTGGCATGAATATCGTTTTTTTTAGTTAAACTTCTCATTGCTCAACATCTTGTTTTAGGAAGTGAAACACTAGCATGTTTTTTAAACGGTTCTAGAGATTCTCATGAATAAAAGGGTTTTAATTGTTAATACATATATGTAATAATTAGAAAATGATTCAAATTTGGGTTTGGGCATCTCCTTCATACTGATTTCTAGATATATTCCCAATCATGTACTCGTAGCCTCCCTAATCATAGATGGAGTAGGTCAAGACAAATCTAGCATAGACGCGACATCGTGACCACAAAATTGATGGTGCCACTAATGTAGATTGGTTGGGATCACACCATGTTATTGTAGCATTGCCAATCCCAACTAAGTAGGTTAGGATGACTTTGGTATAGAATCCACAACAAGACCGTAAATTCTAAGGGCACACCTCGTATGATTGGTCAAGGTTGTGTTCATTTTGTTGTGGCACTCCTAATCATAGTTGAAGTAAGTTAATGACTTTAATACATATCCTTGAGGGTATTCATGAGATATAATGTTGTGCTTTATGTAGGATCAAGCTTACCCCTCCCGTGTGATCTACCATGGGGAGAACTATGTGAACACTAGATGCCACAAATGGAAGAGCCTAGAAACAAAACATGACTATGAAATGGGAAGAGGACGTCACAATTTTAAATCTGCGATCTTTGGCCACAATCTAGAGAATGAATATGCAATGGAAATGGTTGCCTTAAATTAAATCAAAGGGATCTTATACCACTTAAGGAAATCAAACGCATATATACATTATAGTATAAAATACATTTGATTAATTGATAAGTGGTGAGATACAACAATTGCAACTCTTGTATTTATACACATATTAGCATGAGATGTGACCTTTCATATTCGTTTATTAATTATATATAATTACCTATATTTATCCTAGTGTATTAAGCCTAGATTATATTGGGGAATATTACATATAACAAGTATTACAAAAGGAGCTAGATCACTAAATGAGGAAATCCTAGATAGGGTTGAGTCACATAACCAATTTCAAAGGAAAATGCTCACAATAACACTATATGATATTATCAATGAATAATTGGTCCATCTATTACATAGAATCTTACCTCCTTATATATCATTGTTCATTAAGCAAATCATTTTCACGTATGAATGTGGAATAGATTGTTTTACACAAAAAGTGAACGTTAACATATTCTAAAGTCATAAAGTGAAATCAAATACATATATTGAATGTAAAACACATAAATTGAACACTAAACATCAATGACATCCTTTAGAAGCTTCTTCTTTTAACACAGTTCCTAGACTAGTTTGAGCTCCATCAAGCTGCTTCATAATCGTTATAACAACATAGCTACTTAGTTGAATTCCCGAGTTCTCAAATTCCACTTCCCCGAACTCTCGAATCACGAATCTCTGGAAATCAATTAGTGAACAATAATCCACATGCATGTCGGGTAACCTCACTAGTAGACTGCAATCCAAATGCATGTCTCTCCAACTAATGAGGGATATTTCCCTAGATCCACAACTTTTGAACTAACTGGGCAACAATCCATTTTGAGTTTTTAACTAATCCCTCTTTGTCTTCAAAGCATGGGCTTCATAACATGCATAAAATCCATTTTCTTCAGTAGATTCTTCACCATTGTCAGCATATGGTGAATCTTCAATCATGGCTACACTTGTTATATGTTGTCTATTTTTTATCTTTCCCTTAAGAACACCATTGGCTTGTTGTCTACAATTCCAAGTTGTATGACCTGACTTCTTGCAATAGTGGCATTATATTTCCTCTTTGTATTTTGATGATTTATTGTGGTTGTTTCTTGTATAGAATGCAAGTTCTGATTGGCTATCACCTTAATTGGTTCTATTTTCTTCTACTAGCAATGTTGCAATCATTTCGTCTAGATTTTGTGAAGGTAGTTGACTTAGGGTAAAGATAGCACTATTGTATTTAGGCAAAAAAATTGTTCAAGAGAATAGCATTGACATCCTCTTCATAAACTAATGCCTTGACTTCTGCAAGATGTATGATAATAGATCTTAGATTGTTGGCATTACTTGACATGGTGGCTTCAATTGAGATCTTAAAGCTGAATAATTATAATTTCAGGGAAAATTTTGCATTCATTGCTTGTGCCTCAAAGCACTTGTTGAGATTCTCCCAGATCTCCTTGGATGATTTGTCCAGATCTATGTGATGTAGCTATGAATCTATGAGGGCAAGGCCAATAATGGATTTTTCCTTATAATCTATTCTATCCCATTCTATCAACTTATTAATATCTGCAGGTGTTGCCTCGGTTATTTTGACAATTCCCTAAAGGTTTTTATTCATTAATTGCATCTGGATCTTCACTTTCCACATATGTAAATTGAAACTCAATTACTTCACTAAAAACATCTCCATGATTGATTAGATATAATATTTTTCACTGCCAAAAAAATAATTACCGGGGGATGCAAAGAAAGGTTACGCAAACCAGAGCTATAGAAACTGCAAATATGAGAGAGATCGGTTGTAGAATTTCAATAGTGGCTAAAAATATTAAGAAGGATCCTACATTAAATTGTGGCTAAAAAAAAACTTAGATTTGAGTGAACTCGTTTCTAAACACCCTTAAATTGTGGCACTTCATGGCTCTCGGACTATTGAAGTCGCAATAGTGGAAACCTTGTCTTTCAAAGGCCCGGGATTCTTGATACAACTTCCTACTCCAATTCCATATTACAAAATGAGCTAGATCACTAAATGAGGAAATCCTAGATAGGGTTGAGTCACATAACCAAGTTGAAAGGAAAATACTTATAATAACACCATATGATATTATCAATGAATAATCGGTGCATCTTTTACAAAGGATTTTACCTCCTTATATATAATTTTTTATTAAGAAAACCATTTCCACTTATGAATTTGGGATAGATTGCTTCACACAAAAAGTGAACATTAACATATTCTAAAGTCATAACATGACTTTATTACATAGTAAGCCTTGTATCTCTAATAACAAGAATATAAAACAAGATCTGACAATAATAGGAAAAATAGGATGCACCAATAACTCCAATTAGAAGAAGTGAATGGAGCGTGGAAAAGAAGCTAGTGTAGACATATACCCACAAAAAGAGGCCCAATATATCATCCTTGTGTCTCTATGTACTTGGTTAAGAGTCACAAAAGTAGTGAGCCATTGTAATACATTTCTTGGAAAGATTGAAAGAAAATTTGATGGGGTTAGTGGCCAAAAGAACTTGAAGTTCATAGTAGACAAACAGGGTAAGAGAGAAACTCGCCAATGAACAATGCCCTATAGAGACACACAATAACGATCATCAAACCAACTCCAACAATGCTTGGAAACCTTTAATTTCCATAAGATATGCTTAATAGTGTTTGAATGTATTAACAAATTGGACACATGCCATTCAAGATACTAGTCTTGGCCAATCGAGCCTTAGAAAGAATCCCCTGATAAATGACAAGCCAAGCAAAAACCCTCAAAGCTTATAACAGCCACACAATCCATATGTTGTGTAGATGCTACACCCAATGTTCCTTTGGGTCCTTAGATATCCATTGAGTATTAAGAATTGGAAAAAGAGAACATCTTAATTAGGTGAAGCGTTGAGTACAAATGGTGGGAATCATACTACATAAATGGATGACGAAAAATCTGCCCCTAATCCCTCCAAAATGACCCAAACATACCAATATCCATCTTAAACAACTTGGAATTTAGAATGAGGGCACATGTCTCCATGATCGAGAGATGATCAATGGTAAGAAGCCCATAATCATGAGCAAGAGGCCTACACTCCTTCCAAGAGTGAGTACCAGGATCACATAAGTCTCACCAGAAGAAGGTTCCCTTTTGGCTTAGCTTGTGCCCTGTGGAGTGTGACATATCCATAATACATTCACCCTACTACTTCCAAATCCAAATCAATCAGCAAGATAAATCCCAATTAGCTCGATGACCCTCCCAATGTCACTAACCAACCTTGCAACAAATTTCCAAGCTAACCAAACGTATGCTCTTGAAGATGAGAAAACTCGAAACTTGAAAGAGATGGGGAGTTGAAATAATGTCTTATAAATCAAATTCCACCCCTCAAACTTTTCCAATATGCTACATTGATAGCCCTCGATGCCGAAACAAACATTTTCAAGGTGTGAAAACCTCCAAACACTGCACCACCTAGTTGGCCACCAAAATGTCACCGTATGATGCAACATCAATCAAACCAAGGCCCCCCTTATCCTTAGCCATAGTGCAAACGTCCCAAAGAACCAATGGAAGACCTTGCTCACCACCATACTTCGACCATAAGTATGCCCTCAAAAGTCATTGAAGCCATTGAAGTTGGGCCTTGTTGGGGTACCAACAAGAGACATAATACATGTGAGGATGGGGGAATGTATTTAACCACAGTTAACTTCCCTATAGAGGGAAGGTCCTTATGATGCAAACATATAACTTACTATGCAACCTTTGGAGACACCAACCCCATATGGCAACCAATAAAAACCTAACACCAAAATGGATACCAAGATACTTGACTATAACATAAGGCACTGCTTACTAGTGTCCCAAGCACATTCCATAGCCTCCCGCAGAAACCATAGTATCAAGAATGAACTTCCATAAATGAAGCTAGTTTACTATGGCCACACCACATACCTAACAATCAATTAAATCCTCATAGCCAAGGCCTTAACCATGATTTTGTAAGCAACTGTGAGCAAGGGGATAGGTCGATGATCCCCAATGGAATCCTTTCTAGCATTCTTGGCAATGAGCTTAACCAACCCCTGATTGAGAAACTCAAAAAGGTGACCAAGAGCAAAGACTTCAGAAACTAGACAATAGAAGTCATCACCAATGTAATCCCACAAGGACTTGTAAAATTCACATGGAAAACCATCAAGCTCAATGAAATTTCCATTTTGCATAGAGGTTAAGGGGATGAAAATCTTGTCCCTTGAAAAGTCTTGATCTAATCTATCTTGATCAACATTAGAGACCTTGTGAAGGACAACTTTGCGACAACCATCTTGAGAAGAAACCACCCCATCTGTCAAATCATAGGGATAAAAAATACACTGAAAACGAGAGATAAACATACATTGGACCTCAAAGGATCCTCGACTAGAGACCTGTCTGACCCATGGAGACCAAGTACCCTATATACAACCACCCTTCACTTAAGGAAGTCAAAATAAAACTTGGAACCCTCATCCCCCCTAGATGCAATGGAGACTAAAAACATCTCTTGCACCCATGTCTATATAATCATCACCATCCTCACCATGTGTCACATTTATCTCCAATTCTAGAGCCTCCTCTTGAAGAGTGTCATTATGAATGGCTTCTTCAAGAAAAATGCATACCTTCTGCAATATTTGCTAAGCCACTTGCAACTCCTTCCTCCATTTGCAAGCCATCATATTTCACCATCGTCTCATAAACTTAACAAGGTGACACAAAACAACCTCCCATCAAAGGATCCACCCTTGCATGTCCAATGACCATGGGAAGAGGTTCCAGACCTATTGAATAAGGGCTTAGAAATCTCCCATATCTAAATGTGATACATTTAGTTTGAACATTGAAGAAGACAATGCATAAACTAAGTGTCCTAGAGATACCATAGTCTGAATTGGAATATAATCCAATCCAATGACCTCCATCGAAACATCCACTAGGTAAATCTTGTTGACAAAGGCTATCTCCACTTGAGAACTATAAAAACGATCAAGGTGAGCTTGAACTTTTCCCTGCCCCTATTTGTAGTTGGTCCAGGTGAACCAACCCTCATAGTCTATCATGTTTTGTCTCTAGTTGGGGTTAACAATATGAAGAGCATCCTTACACAAACACCAAGCCTACTTCTTTGAACCACTGACCACTAACCACTGAACATTTGTCTCCACATCGATCTCCATTCCACTTTTCCATGTTAAGATCCCCTCCCACAATCCACTCTGCAAGTGGGAGAGAGGAACCCATGCAATCCCAAACGTGACCATGTTTTAAATTGAGGTTAGGGGCGTACATTGCACAAAAACTAAGTACTTGATCATGAATAAGAGGAGTGACCCACATGTTATCCCCCATTTCTAGGGATAACTAAGGAGATATTGTCTTAAGGCCCTCAGGTTGCAGACACGGAGTGCCAACGGATGGATTGACTTGTGATGTCCACTTACACAAATGAAGACCCACTTCACCACCACACTTATCTGGTTCATCATGATGGCATTCACCACATCAGCTTGTCTCCGGAAAACAATGGGTCTTGCTCCATGAGGTAGAATTCAAGTATTGTGGTAAGTGTCACTTTAATACTTGAGGCACTTGAGTATGTTGCATTTAAATCTACTTTTGATTATAGAACGTCTACTTGGAAATTATGCTCTTTGCCCAGTTTCACCTTGGTGGTTGACATTGTGCCCTAGTGAGTGGTCACCCTTGGGGAAAGGTTTGCTACCGGGTGGTCTCATTGATGAGTCATTGTACCATTATCGATCATACTTATCATTTTTCACACTTCATCCTTTCTGTCTCCTTATCTTTTGGGATTTTCGGGTGTATTGATCCAAGAATGAATTGTACCTCATTTCATGGGAAGAAGGCGTTGAAGGCCCAGAGGGAATGTAGCTGACAAAAGATAAAAAACAAAATTTTAACCTTCTAGATTCTCACCCAAAGAGGTCTTGAGAAAAATGAAATGTTTCTCTTAAAAGAATTGAAAACCTGCAAAAGCAATTTCACATTATATAGATGTCTTGCTTGTTGAGGTGTGTACACGCACGCGGTGTCCCTCTCTTTCCATGGATATGGCACTCTATGTACCTCTATATTCAAGTGACATTGTGGTACTCCTTTCAATTTTTAAGTTACCCAATTGCAGTACCCAATTGTTCTGAACTTTAATTAATTAATGGAAAATAAATGGGTTTGGAAAAAGGTTGCATTGAAAACGAATGTGCAACACACTCTCTACAAAGGCACCCATAAATGAGTATGTCATGAAACCCATGCCAAAAAGTCTTACCCCAATCCACTCCATCTTCTTTACATGACTTAGAGAGGGTCCACCTATGAAACACTCATTGACTTGAGGAAAGACTCACCCAATAGGTTACCTTGACAACCCTCCCATACCTAAACTTGACAAGTTGCATAAGGTCTTTGAGAACCTATTTAATTTGAGAAGGTAGTTTTGATGCACATGTTTAGGTGGCTCTTGTATTAAATGTGATTTTACTTTCCATGATACATTTGACTTGAGACCCTTGGAGGGCGCACTCATTTATCTTTGCAGGACCTTGCTTGGTGGACGATTTGGAGGAACAAGCCTAGCTTGGGCCTTCATTGGGGCAGGAATCTCACAAGTTGCATGCCATGACCCACACACTAGGAGCTTGCAGATGATGGACGTTGCATTTGGAGGCAAGAGAGGACACCTTGGAGGTTGACACCTAGCCCTTTCTATCCCAACGACTTGCCTTTGGAGGCCTTACACCACACTTCTTGGGCTTGACGTCTTGACTAGGGCTACGGTTTGATGGTGGTAGTGATGACTTGTTAGAGGATTGACACCTTTTGATGGAGTGAATCCCTTGCACCATGGAGATATGGCCTTTGGAGGCCCAACAACTTCCTCTCCAATCTCAACGACTTGCCAAAGGTTCCAAAACGTCACCCAATTAGGGCTTGACGTCACATTTAGGGTTTTCTTTTGTGTAAAATCAAATTAAATTTGTACATGGGCAAAAATAAGGAGGTCGACCCCCTTGTTTTGTGGTTTACCCTAGGATTATGTGGACAAATATATTATTGAGGTTTTGCATAAATAAAGACCATTTCATTTCATTTTTTATCATAACTCACTCTCTCTTGAGTGAGAGACTTGGCTGAAATTTTCGCCCTACTTGGGAAATTCGCTACATTGGATTTTTTGTGTAATTTGTTCATGTATCTTCTTCTCTTGTGGATCAATGTTAGGTGATATCTCTTGGAGGATAATTCTTTGTAAGTGTTATGTAATATCTTGTAAAAATTAGGGTTTACATGCCCTCTTGGAATTGGTAAGATTTTCTGCAATTTGTATGCTATCTTGTTAATTTCATGGTTATTTTTGTTTAACTCTTGGAGAAGTATAAGGGCATACACCCTCTGTAAAGATATTCCATTTCTTTTTCTATTGAATTCTTTTTTAAAGTATTTCTACCATAAGTAAAAGGTCTTGCACCCCGATAGAGTTTTATCCTTGTTAGGGTTTCTTTCTCTAGGAAGTTAAAGGGATAACACCCCTAGAGAAGTAATAAAGCCTAACCTTACATAAGAGATTTCATCACCCCATTGAAGAAGCACTAATATATTGCACCGAAGATTGAATATTCATGCATTGGTAAATGTGGATATTGATGTTTTGAATTGTTCAAGTGGCTAGTTATTTTCTTCCTACTAAAGGCTTTCTAATTCCCTAGGGGCGTCTTGCTTTGGCCAAGATTACTTATTGTTGTAATTGTTGTTTTTCTTCATATGAGATATGATCGATATATTATTACAATGACGAGTGTTTCATATATAGGGAACATATGGTGACCATCCATGAAAGGATGTGTCCCTTGAATAATCAATAACTATTTATTATTATCATTTACTTATTATATATGATATTTAATAATCACTAATTATATTATTAATTCTTGTTCTAAGAGAATGTTTTCCTGATGTTGTCCAAACATCAACACTCCCTCTCAACGAGAGAGACATTCTGCATCATGTCAAGCTTGTCTTTGAAGTATACAAACTTCACCCTAGACTCATGGCACTTGTCTGTCAGTCTTGGAAGACGTCTCTCTCCCACCTGAACCGAGGAGAAACTCTTGTTGTGGCTCTCCCTCTGAGCCAATTAACTCTCTCTAAGATCAGGCTCACTCTGGGTCTACATGTAATAGCATATAGCATCTTGAGTCTTTATCATTCCTTGTCAAATCACCATGACTAGGACAAATACCACACCGAGATCTTTCACCATAGGTACACACCTATGAGTGAATGTCGGCCTGATGCTAACACGTGGAAAGCACTTCAAGCACCTCGAGTCCATATCATTCCTTCTCATGATCAAGGAAGGACTATATCTGGGCCTGTTTACCACAAGTGCACCTTTATGATAAATGTATCCTATCTCCCTTGGTCTGCAGCCCAATCTAGGAGAACCGTCTGATGTTGAAACATCAACACTCCCTCTTAGCTAGGGAAGTATATTTCCACAATAGTACACAACTACTATCCAAAGACACATAGTCTTCTCCAATGGTAGACAACCACCATAGTAGAAAAAGGTTTGTCACACATGGCACTCCCATGTGGACTTCTAGAGGCTACTCTCTCTAGGAAAACTTAGGGTCAACTCCCCATAGTGTGTGACGTCAAGGTCAACTCCCTTGACATGTCCTCATGTGCTCTCCACAAGGGACATTGGGCTATAAGCCCAAACGCACTTATCCCTTCTCGGATAAGTGTCCTCACAAATCAACTCAACTCAATTCACAGAGAAGTACGATCTAGAGAATGTTTGTCACACATGGCACTCCCATGTGGACTTCTAGAGGCTACTCCCTCTAGAAACACTAGGTTCAACTCCCCACAGTGTGTGACGTCAAGGTCAACTCCCTGGACATGTCCTCATGCGCTCTCCACATGGGATGTGTCCTCATGTGCTCTCCACAAGGGACGTTGGGCTATAAGCCCAAACGCACTTATCCCTTCTCAGATAAGTGTCATCACAGATCAACTCAACTTAGTCACAGAGGAGTACGATCTAGAAAATGTCTCGGGAAGCTGCAAACATCAACACTCCCTCTCAACGAGGAAGGCATTCTCTGCCATGCCAAGTTTGTCATGGAAGTATTTGAACTTCGTCCTGGTTTGGTAAGAACATCAGCAACCTGCTCATTTGTAGGAAGGTATTGCACCGGTACTTCCTTCCTCTGCACCATGTCTTGGATGTAATGGTACTTGATCTCAATGTGGTTCGATTTGTCATGAAACATGGGATTCTCTGATATCTTCACACAACTTTGGTTACCATAATGAATAATGGTGGAATCTAGCACATGTTCGGATAAATCTGCAAGGAGCTTGCGAAGCCACACTGCTTCACGAACTGACATACTTAATGCAATGTACTCTACTTTTGTTGTGCTCAAAGCCACAAAAGTTTGTTTCCTACTACACCAAGAAACCATGGAAAATCCCAAAGTGAAGCAACACTCGAAGGTTCTCTTTCTGTCCACTGCACTCCCTTCCCAATCAGAGTCAATATATTCCTACCATATCATATCAATACTGGAAGTATATCTTAGACCATGTCCAACTGTGCCTTGCAAGTATCTCAACACATGTTTCGCATCAATCCAATGTGTTTATCTCGTTTGACTCATAAACTGGCTAAGTGCACTCATTGCATAGCAAATATTTGGTTTGGTGTTAACCAAATACATCAATGATCCAATCAGTTGTTTGTACAGAGTCGGATCAACTTCATCAAAATCGGAAGAAGAAACACTTAGTTTCTTCATATTCGTCACCATTGGTGTAGCCACGGGCTTCAAGTTCAACATCCCAAACTTCTTCGATATCTCAACTGTGTACTTCCCCTGACTGAGGAAGATCTCATCAGTTCTCTACCACACCTCTAGTCCCAGGAAGTAGTGCATCATACCAAGGTCCATCTCAAACTTAGATACCAACGCATACTTGCATTCATCAATGATGCTCTCTATACCGGTGAGGAATAAATCATCAACGTAGAGGACCAAAATCAGGGACTCGCCATTAACAGTGTTGTAGTACAGGCTGGGATCGACAACACTTTTGTTGAAGCCAAAAAATCATCAGGTGTCCATCAATCCTCGCATACCAAGCTCGAGGTGGCTACTTGAGTCCATACAAGGTCTTCTTCAACATGCACACATGACTCTTTCTCATGTATCACGAAACCCTCTGGATGCTCGATGTATACTTCTTCCTCAATATATCCATTGAGAAAGGTTTTCTTTACATCCATTTGATGTACTCTCCAACCCATGGATGTTGCAGGGGAAATAATCATCTGGATAGAAGTGTATCGAGCAACATGAGAAAATGTCTCCTCATAATTTATTCCCTCCACCTAAGAGAATCCTCTAGCAACAAATCTCATTTTGTGTCTCTCGATGCTCCTGTCAACTATGTGTTTGATCTTGTAGATCCATTTGGAAGTCACTACAAACTTCCCCTCAGGTCTCAAAACAATATCCCACACATCATTCTTCATGATGGATTGATACTCCTCCATCATGACATCTCTCCATATTGGATGAGTAGTTGCCTCCTCATAACAGGAAGGTTCAAAATGAATGATGTGGCTCATAAATGCGGTATAGCATGAATATCTCTGAGGTCTCTTTCTCACTCGGAAGGTAGCACAAGGAGTTGCATATTCTTCTACCTCCTGCAGAGTCTGACGAGCCCATGTAGGTCTCTTCCGACCTACTACAATATCTCTGGGAACATCAACTAGAGCTACAACATCAATGGGATCAATTGGATCAATTTGATCAATATCCATGTGAGATCCTCTAGATCTCTTAAAAAGGTAACATATATGCTCACCTTAATCTGTCTTTGACCAGGGATGTAGATCTGGTATGTCTTCGTAGACTCATTGTACCCCACAAATGTACCATTTCTTCCGGAAGGGTCTAGCTTGATCCTTTTCTCCTTGGGTACATGAATATATATTGGACACCCAAATATCCTAAAGTGTCCAACCTAAGGCTTTACTCCAGTGAAGGCTTCCTCGGGCGTCATGTTCCTCAAAGTTTTATGAGGACTTATGTTCCGAACATACACTGCAGTCATGGATTCCTTTGCCCACAGAAACATAGGTAAATGTTGATCATGCTAAGTCATCTTGGACCATACTTGATATATCGAGGTTACCTCATGAAACCAATTTCTCAGGAAGCTGAAAAACATCAACACTTCCTCTGGAGCTGGAGGTGACTCCTCCTCTGTCTCTTCTCCCTCTGACATTGAAGGTAGATCTTCCTCCTTCTCTGGAGGTAACTCAAACTCTGCTCCCTCTGGATGTAGTATCGCCTCCCTCTCTGGGAGTGCCTCTACATACACTGGAACTTCTGCCATGCCTGCTTCCTCAACATCTCATGGCTCGACTCGTGTACTGGGACTACTACACCTGGTCCCTCTAAGTCTCATAATGTGTTTGCCTCCTCTACTGGATCTACCATAGTTGTGCTACAATCGGTCTTGACTCGTTGTATCCATGATCATTGGAACTGTCTCTGTTATCTGGCATGGTACCATCCTGGGAGGTACATTGCTCCTAGAGACTTCCTCTCTCTCAGCATCATGTCTGGAAATGTCTCTCCCTGATATCATGTTGGAAGGTCTTTCCCTCCATGTCTGCCTCCTGCGACCGTCATTATGGATCCTTCTCGGAGCTATTCCTGTGACCTTCCTGGAACAAGAAACAAGAACAACATAGAGCATATCTTAGAGGAGATCAATTTATCTTGTGCACAACTGTATATAGTGACCCTCAAAATAATATGTCTTCTACTATGACCAACACACATCCATCAAATACTCGATGTCATACGGCTACCAACACGCATCCAGCATATACTCGATGTCATACGGCTAACCATGTTGATTTTCTAGTGTTAAATTAAACAAGCACAATTTTCCGCAAGTGGTAATTATTTCCAATGATATACGATATTACTTTAGTAGACACTAGAACATCACTAAGTAACTCGGAAAATTTCAACTTCTTAGTCTCTTAGATCACTTTTCCCACGTGTGAGAGAGAAAAAATATGTGTCTATTGTTGTGTCTTTCAAGTGTCTTTTTATAGTAATATTAGATTGATCCAAAAAAGACACATCTCTTTGAAAAAATTAATTTAAAATTCAATTTAATTCTCTTTCTTATAAATAGTTGGAGAATACCTATGTAACTACCCAAAGATTAATTTGGTTATAATCCATCCACATAGTATTTGACTATGTTAAATTGTTCCTCCATAATTCATGCAATTCTTTGCATAAATATAGGTAAGTAAATATGCAGTACATTCCTCGTATTTAGGTAATTAAACATTTCCATTAGGGCTGCAACAAACTACTCTCTCTTCAACTTTTACTACTATTTCTACCGCTGAAAATTGGAAGTAAATAGTGCTAATTAATCTACTTGTTAAGGGCTTTCTTTTGGGTGCTTTGCTTGTGATTTTCTGTGGCTAGAACTTGTTGTAGCAATTGTTTGCTACAGCCATAAGGCTGCCCTAATAATTCGCTAATAACTTTATTTAGCAGCCCTATTTCACCGTCAAAGTTTGTGCTTAAGTATTGGAAAATTATCTACATGTTTAGCACTTGATCATCCAATAAATATTTGATTATTTTGATG
>ML802952.1:33630-44726 GCA_009831015.1 Picea engelmannii
CCTAGAAGCAATAGAGAAACTCTATAGATAGGAAGCAAGGGTGGCCACCACTCCTCTTGTAATGCTCTGAAGCCAAAAAATGGTCATTCTAATAATAATTCATCTAATGATAAATCTCAAATCCAACTGACTTGACCTCATGTAAGAAGACCACATCTAGCCAAAAACATTGCAAAACACCTCTAAAAAACTACTTGCAATTAGGAATTCTCATCCCTTGCACATTTCACGATAGTAGGGAAAGATTTATTCCAATGGGAGATGAAGTTCGAGGCTACTGTACTGGATGTCCATCTCAAAATTCTTAGGCATCCAACAATTCGGTGGGCACATCCTTATAAGATTTCAATGATTGCTAAGGACTCAAATCAATAGCTTGCTTGTCCATATAGGCGGGGGAGGAAATTCCCTTTCGCTTGTTAGACTTAACTTGGCATCCATTCTCATTCTCCACATCATTGGATCCTTGAAGAATTGAGGCACCTTTACTCTCAAGGTCTACAGTCTGAGGCATGTGAGTTTTCCCCACCACCACTAAAGTACTAGGAACCAAAGGATGAACCACATGACTACTAGACTTTTGACTAGCACTAGAGTCACTAAGAGAAGAACCACCTTCACTTGAACCTGAACCACCAACCGTAGAGCCAACGACTCGACCCCCAGAACCACCAAGCATAGAGCCACCTATTCTCAAACTTGCACCTCCACCTGAAGAACCACCTCCCTTGACACATGTAACCTTGAAAGAGCCATAACCACCAAGGCCATAGAGGATCCCCCTACCCCTACCCTTGAGAAGAGTGGGTGACACTAGCACCAGTACCTACAAACTCCTATGGTCTGGGTCTATGAAGAGGATAGTGATGAATCAAATGATCTTACACTTGGCAGGAAAAGGAATTATTTGGTAGGCTGAGGTACCGAACTTTCTACTATTCAACTCCATCAATAATGCAAATTGAAATGAAGGGGGGGGACTTCTGCTTCAAGTGCAACTCCACACACATCTGCGAAGTCACACGAAAGGAATTACATTGGCAATCAGGGATGAGAACTTTACCAAACCAACAGGGAAACATAGCAACAAATGGATGCATATTAGCCAAAAGAGCTAGAAACTCTATCCAGAGTGGATAATTATCCTACCCACGATCCTCAAGGAAACAGAACAACAAACGGATGCATATTAGCCGGAAGGGCCAATATGAAACTTTACCAAACTAACAGGGAAACAAAGCAACAAATGGATACATATTAGCCAGAAGGGCTAGAAACTCTATCCATAGTGGATAATTAGCCTACCCATGATCCTCAAGGTTAAAATCTACCCTCCACAAATGCACATAGGAAAGGGAACCAACAATGCTCCAAGTTCCACACTGTAACACCTAACAAGCTGTAGCATCCGAGTTAAACAATACGAAGACATATTTCAAGCCCAAACCCCAATAGGAGTTCAAGGATATGCTCCCTAAATCCCAGTTCAACAAGCACCATCAATTGAAATCATCCTCATCCAGCTTGAAGCACAAAAAGAAAAAAATAATCCCACGAGTCTCCAAATGCATGCACCCCTCCTAGTACCCCTTTTTATCAACAAGGAAAATGTTGAAATCATTTAGATTTGAAAGAGGTGGGATATTATTCTAGATAGAAGGTTGAGAAGGGGCCTTGGCCTCCTTAGCAAAGGGCTCCACAAGAGGCTGATTTGAATCTCACTAGAAGTTGGCTTTACCTCTCACGTCACTAAATCCTCAATCACTACCACCAAATTTTTGTCTTCATTCGACACTACAAGCCCTAGACCCTCAGTTTGTGAGGTGGAACCTAAGCACCCTTCAGGCATATAGGCTCGTCCACTAGCATTGTGCTATCAAAAGCCCGTGAATTTGCACTCAAGCCAATCATAAGCTTGCCCCCCCAAAGTGCTCACATTCCCTTCTATAGAGGGAGCAAAAGAACCCTTCTCTACACTTAAGAACTTAGCATTCAACAAGTGCACCACCGCACTGACACCACCATCATTCTCAAGACTAAGGTGGTGGTAATTTGGGGGAAAACATTCCCATGAATGGCTTCAACGCCTATAAACATTATCAAACCTAGGGCCTCGGCAACACCCATGGTTACCAAAAAAACTTGCAAACTCCTCATCACCATTAATCTTAAACCCTTTGCTATTACCAGCTCGATTCACATAAAAATCCACTCCCACTATGTTGTATGGCAGGTGTTCCTGTATGGATTGCATATGTATTGTGTTGCTACAAGTCTCCTCCAGTTGCCCGTCATTTTCCTCCATCACCCTCTTCTTCCATCACTACAACTTATGTTTTATATCTATATATTTCCATGGAAGTTGTTCATTCTTGTACATTTAATTTTGATCATGACTAGCTATATCAGTTATTTATCAATGCACTACAGTACCATGAGGTTCTAGAAACCCATACCAATTTATACTAGGATGTTGTAGATAGATGTTTAATCAGAGAACTTAGAGATACAACTAAAGGTCAAACCCCCTTCTAGAAGGGTGACCATATTAGGCTCAATTCCATCATATACACTAAACTAGAACCACAACATAAATGAAGACAAAATTACATAAACATCTCAAAATAAAAAAGAGACCAAGAAGGAAATTGAAATCATTCATATGGGCAATCAATAAGACAATAGCACTAGCAAGATAAGGGCTCCGTCCCATATGAGCCCTATGGATAATGACTCATCAGCTTTCCCTTTTGATAAGGATTTTTTTCCTTACACATCAAAGAATCCTCACAAGTAGCTTGCTCACAAGGGCAGTTCTTCTGGCTCCAAACGTTTAACATATCCACCAACTAAGGATTCTAAATCCAAGAAGATTTAAATTGTAGTGAAGATTTAAATTGTAGAGGTTGTCAATGTTATCACCACAAATCCCGAGGCCCTGATTGGCACATGTAAAGCAACCCAGCGAACAAGTTAAAAAACAGTAGATTGTTCGTCCATTTGCTCACGAACAATAAAGACATGTAAAGCAAGCCAGCAAACAAGTAAATTTTACACTGAATGTCTCATAAATAATGCTTTATGCAGCTGAAGAAAAATTTTAATCATTTGATGTACATGGACATGTTGCATATTTTCTATGTACTAAGATACAACAAATGCACTGGATGAACCAGTGAAATGCTGGATGGAACCAAGCAAATTTTTGGCTGCATTAAAATGGCGAATACGGTATATGCCAGGAGTTGCTGCTTCCGGAATCTCCCATTGGATGGTTGCATGACTATAAGCACTTAAGGGAGCTGGGCGAGACCACTTAAAACGTAGACAGAAATCATCATCATCATAGACAGGTCTCCAATCCCCAGTATGCTGTAACAACTCTACTAGAGCGAAGGTTCCCTCAGTTATTAGGTCATTACGTGGACAAGAAGACCAAAAGGTTACTTCCACAATGTCTTCTTTCATATATGAAGCATTTTTAGGAACATCCTGTTTGACATCACCAAAGTTTACGCCAAGAGGTGTCATGTCAACAATAACTGGTGGAAGAAGACTGATCTGCTTATCCAAAAGATCGGGTGGTGATGGACCTGCATCTACTAACTCTCCATTCACCATGGCAATGGCAAGTTTTTTGAATTCCTGAATGTATGCACTCAAAGTATGCGGTCCATACAAAGTTGAAGATCCCTGCAACAGCATTACAGAAGTATTTAACTGATGAAAGAGACATTTGCTGGTAGCGAATGTTGATAATATGGAAATACGATTGTATTCTATGATGAAAATATGAGTTTATTCTAGTCTAGGCAAGCGCACACCTCATATCTCTGTACTTGGTACTCCTCAAATGTGGTTACATACTGAGAGTAAGTATTCGTTAGGCCTGCAATTACTACATGTATACCACGACTAAATTCTCCACGTTTATAGGTTAGAAATGTCTCCTTTACAGCTTCCCTAAGGCGCCTGCCAGCCATCGTTGTGAACTCTGCAGATCAAAATTGACACTGTTAACAAAAAGGGCGATCTTCAGAGATCAAACACAAGAAAGCATTGAAGTAGAAGGTGATTGGACGCCATTTCTTATACACACAATTTTCCAAAGTAGTAACAGTAGCATGTGAAAGAAGAGCAATCCCTACATCAATAAGATAATTTGAAAAGATTGATGATAGAACATTCAATGTCTAAATGAAGCAATACTTGCACAAAACTACATTATTATGAGCTTGAGAAAATTCTGGATAGCTAAATCAGGATGTATTAATTAACTACTATATTGTATTCACAAATTTCCACGCAAGCCTATAGAGTGTGGTGGAGCAACTGCAACTTGGAACATCTTCACGATGTTCCCATTTTTGTTAACTTCACTCCTGGTCAATCTAAGAAATCTAGATTACCCTGCACTCTGATCTCAAAGCTGATGGAATGGCGTAGGAAACAGATTCAGCTACAACAAACATGATATAGATATATTAAGTTGTGAGATTATGACATGTGGTAGACCGTAGTACTTATTAACATGATAGCGAAAATGAAGACTTGAAGGTGGGAGAGGATAACAACCTTTTGGTAAAGGAATAGAATAGTCATGCTTAATTCATTTTCTCGGAGCGTGTTATTATGGGCAATTTTTAAATGCTAAAAGAGGAAGCTTTTGCACGGAACACAAATAGGATATATTGAGGGGCAACAAGATTCTATAACCTTGATTTGTGAATTTGGCTGCAATTCTCATTTATGATTTTTCTACGTGGCAGTATGATTTCTCTGGATTTGTCTTGTCGGTTTTATATGATTGACAATTTAGAAACAGCCTGGAAATGTTTCTGATCCGTTTCACAATTTGGAAATGACCAAGAAATGTTTACTGTCCGTTTCCAGCATGTTTGGGGGCGTTTCCTGACCCCTAGTGCTTGTCGTCCCTCATGACCCCTAATGAAAAACATATTACCAATAAAAAATACCAATAATTACAATTTTTTAATAAAAGAAAAGAAAGAACACAAGAAACCCTAAGTGGGTTTCTTTTCTTATAAAATAAGAAATAAGGCCCACTCTTCCTTTTCTCCTCCCTTTGCATTGCACTTTCTACAACAGTAACAGAAGTGAAGAAGGGTAACAAGTATTTTCTACAGCCTTGGGAACCATTTCTACAACAGTGATGGTGCAGTGGGCAACAATCTTTCTCTCTTTTTTCATCATCTATGGCCTCACAAAGTGCGGTTAGTTCTGCTTCTCAATCAAGATTGGTCAGGAAGAATGAATACTATCCCCTTTGAGGCATGTGATGAGGTGAAAACATATTATAGGGAGCGGTTCTTGGAAATGGCAGTGCACACATAGATTTCCTTCTATAGTTCTTACACAAGAGTTAAGACACATTTGTTCAATGAACCTAGGAATTGGGTTGATGGTTGTGAGCAAACCAGACAGCCACCATCAAAGGGCTCCATATAAAAAGGAGCAATTGGATGCTAACAAGCTCAAAACAAGAAAATCCCGACATGCTAACCCTTTTCCCACCAATGTGGAGCCACATATTGTTCAAGAAGCTAGGAAAAAGAAACAAATGCAGAAAGAACAAGGACAAAGCCAAGCTCAAGGAGGCAGACTAGAAAAAATGTTGATGCTTAGGAAGGGAAGAAGCTAAGAGCAGAGTGGCAAGGGCTATTAATGCAAATGGATACCCATTCAAGTGATCCAATCTCCCTACTGGCAATACTTAGTGAGGGCAGTTTACAATGTTCTTCAAGGTTTCAAGGGCCCAAACTATGAAAAACTTCTAACCACTTCACTCACAAAAGAGAATGAACCTCTGATGATGATGTATTCATCCCATTTGTTCCTCTTGGACTAGCATAGGGGTTTCTATTGTGTCTAATGGTTGCATAAATGAGGCATAGGCCATTGGTTCTTCACCAAAAGGTGCAGTGCCTTTGAACAGGAGATGGTTCAAGTGAGATCTGTTATCCCCCCCCATGCTAGGGATAACTAAGGAAATGATGTCTCGAGGCCCTCAGGTTGCAGACATGGAGTACCAAGAGGTAGATGAGCAGGCAGAGGCCCCTATCTTACCACACGTCACCTTTTGATCGATGACAGCGGCGTCCACCACACCAGCTTGGCTCACAAAGGATAGCAGTTCTTGCTCCATGAGGTAACAAGTTCGATGTTGTGGTAAGTGTCATTCTAATAAATGAAGCATTTGAAAATGTTGCAAAGGATCCTTTCTTGATTTTGAAAATGTTTGCTTGGAAATTATGTCCTTTGCCTCATTTCACCTTGTGGTTGACATGTTGTCCTAGTAAGTGGTCACCCTTGGGAAAAGAGTTGCTATTAGGTGGTATCCTTGAAGGGTTATCGTATCGCTCCTGCACATACTTATCACTTTCCATACTTTTTCCCTTTTCATCTCCTCATCTTTTGGGTTTTCGGGCATATTGACCCAAGAAGGGCTTGTACCTCATTTCATGGGAAGGGGCTAAAGGCCCAAAGGTAGATTGCAGCTACTATAAAAGAATAAGAAATTAATGTTGAAAAAAAAGTGAACATAGCAAATGAGGACCATCAAAAGCCTGTCCAACTTGAGCTCTACCTACTCAGTGCCCGCCCCGGTCCCAAATTGCAAATGCTAAAGCTTGAAACCTTGTAAAGGGGACTAGCAAATTACAAACAAATGAAAGAGGGATTGTAAAGATGGCTAAAAGGGGTCTCAAAATAATAGCACCTAAATAGTTGGTAACTCAAGAGCAAGCGCACCCTCTACAGAAGCACCCATAAATGAGACAATATGAGCCCTTGTATGTCAAGAAACCCCATGCCCAGAAGCCACACCCCTATCCACCTCATACTCTTTGCATGACTTAGAAAGGGTCCTCTTGGGAAACACCCCTTGACTTGGGGAATGATCTTCCCAATAGGTCACCATGACAACCCTCCCATACTTAAATTTGGCAAGTTGTATAAGGTCTTTGAGCATTTGTTTATTTTGAAAAGGGGGGATTTGATGCACATGTTTGGGTGGTTCTTTTATTAGATATGGCTTACTTGGCATGATACTTGTGACTTGTGGACCCTTGGAGGGCGAATTTGTTTGTCTTTGCAGGGCCTTGTTAGGTGAAAGTCTTTTTGTGGAGGCACAAGGTTACTTGGACCTTCGTAGGGGCATGAAGCCCATAGGTTGGATGATGTGCCCCCTCTCATTGGACACATGGGAGGATGAATGTTGCCTTTGGAGGCACTTGGAGACCATGAGATGATCATATTCCAACCCCTTGCACCCCAACGTTGGCCTTTGGAGGTATAAGGCATCATCTTCTAGGCCCTAGATGTCACATGGGCTTAGGGTTTTTGATGGGGTTCTCATTGTTGATGGTGATATGAAATGGTTTTATGGAGAGAGCGACATTTGGCATGCACTAGAGCACTTGGTGGAAGGGCACATGGCCTTTGGAGGCCCAACAATCTTCACCAAAGGGCCTAATGTCTCTCTTCTGTTGATGTTTTGACAACATCGGGAAGACATTCTCTAAAGATAATAATTAATAATATAATTATTATTGATTATTAACTATAGTATATAATAAGTAAATCGTAATAATAAATAGTTATTGATTATTCAAGGGACACATCCTTTCATGGATGGTCACCTTATGTTCCTTATATATGGAACACTCATTATTGTAATAATATATTGAATATCGATCATATCTCATATGAAGAACAACCAACATGGTATCAGAGCGGGACTGGGCTGACTCCCTCACGGGAGGGCCCAGGAAAATGAGAGATAGCTTGCTATGATACATAGCAGCGGGGTAATGTACAACCCTCTACGTCATATACAAATATCAGTTATCTTTCCAATGGCTCGTTGAAACCCTTGGCCACGTCCAGAATCTTCCACATGAACAACTCAATCATCGGGTTCAAAAGTTTGATGCCAAATCCTTGGCTTTAAAGAGAGGACACTGCCATGCAAGGTGAGCGATTTTATCCTGGTCAATGATGCCAATAATATAACTTAAAGAACAAGTGCTTGCTCGGATTTAGCTGTTGTTCACAAAATCGATGGGTTCGAGAGGCACACCGCACGTAAGTGGAGCGATTTCACAAACTCACAGAGTTCAAGTAATTCCAAACTATTGTGCTCCAGTTCGCCATTAGTGCAAACACGAATAATGGACGACTACTAGGAAGACCGGTTGCTTGGGGTCCATTCGGCAATTTATTTGAGCCATGCATCTGTGTTGCGCTTTCTAGATGAGACTACTTTAGTGGCCATCAAGATTTTGACTGGGACATGATGTTCTCAAGTCATACAACACAACGGAGTTGGTAAAGGGAGGTATTATATTCAAGTCGTCCTCCAGCCCGAAGGTACGATTCTACACATACTCGGGCACGCTCTACCTTCCGCAGATCAACGTACAAGAAATGCAGACTGAAGTGCTTTTGCAGAACATGTTTGCCTTAGAGTTCAACGACGCCAGCCATGGTGACTTCGTGACGCGCTACATTGTGCTCATGCACTGCCTCATCGACACACCCGATGACATTCGTGTGCTCAGTGAATCTAGCGTCATTGGTCAGCGAAGTCCAATGTTAGGCAACCACGGTGTGTGGAAAGGCATGCGTAATCCCTTCTTGACTGTCTCATGCCTTAGACAGTCAAATAAAGGAACCAAGACATTGGTTTCACGAGGAAACCTTCATATGCCTTGGGGGACATTGGCTCCATAAGGGAACCTCGATAAGCTTGAGACATTGGTTTCATGAGGAAACCTCAATATATCAAGTATGGTCCAAAATTACTTAGTATGATTAGCATTTACCTACGTTTCTGTGGGCAGAGGCATCCATGACTATAGTGTATGTTCACAACATAAGTCCTCACAAGACTATGAGGAACATGACTCCTGAGGAGGCCTTCACCGGAGTGAAGTCTGAAGTTGGACACTTAAGATATTTGGGAGTCCAGTATACATTCATGTACCCAAGGAGAAAATGACCAAGCTAGACCCTTCAAGAAGAAAGTGTACATTTGTGGGGTACAGTGAGTCTTCAAAGGCATACTAGATCTACATCACTGGTCAGAGACAGATTGAGGTGAGCAAAAATGTTACCCTTAATGAGGAGGTATCCTTCAGGAGATCTAGAGGATCTCACATGGATATTGATAGTGAGAGACAGGAAGAGATGGTGCCTTCTCCCCTTCACGCTCCAACAGTTCAGAGGGAGACATCGCCTATTGATCAAATTGATCACGTTGATCTTGTTGCTCCACTTAATGTTCCCAGAGATATTGCAGTAGGTCGAAAGATACTTGCATGGGCTCATCAGACTCTATAGGAGGCCGAAGGACATGCAAATCCTCATGGTACCTTTCGAGAGAGAAAGAGACCTCAGAGATATTCGTGCTCTATTGTAGCTATGAGCCACATCATTGATTCCAATCCTTCCTGTTATGAGGAGGCATCTAGTATGAAGAGATGCCATGATGGAGTAGTATCAATCCATCATGAAGAATGATGTGTGGGATATTGCTCTGAGACCTGAAGGGAAGTCTGTAGTGACTTCCAAATGGATATATAAGATCAAACACACAGTTGATGGGAGCAACGAGAGGCACAAAATGAGATTTGTTGCTAGAGGATTCTCTCAGGTGGAGGAAATAGATTATGAGGAAACATTTGCTCATATTGCTCGATACACTTCTATCTGGATGATTATTTCCCCCGCAACATCCATGGGTTAGAGAGTACATCAGATGGATGTAAAGACAACCTTTCTCATTGGAGAGATTAAGGAAGAAGTATACATCGAGCAACCAGATGGTTTCGTGATACATGAGAAGAAGTCTCATGTGTGCAGGTTGAAGATGGCCTTGTATGGAATCAAGCAATCACCTCGAGCTTGGTATGCAAGGATCGATGGAAACCTGATGATTTTTTGGGCTTAAACAAAGTGTTTTCAATCCCAGCCTGTACTACAATATTGTTAATAGTGAGTACCTGATTCTGGTCCTCTACGTTGATGATTTATTCATCACCGGTACAGAGAGCCTTATTATTGAATGCAAGTATGTGTTGGCCTCTGAGTTCGAGATGAAGGACCATGGTATGATGCACTACTTCTTGGGACTAGAGGTGTGGCAGAGAACTGATGAGATCTTCCTGAGTCAAGGGAAGTACACAGTTGAGATATTCAAGAAGTTTGAGATACTAAACTTGAAGCCTGTGGCTACACCAATGATGACGAATCTGAAGAAACTAAGTGTGTCCTCTTCCGATTATGACGAAATTGATCCGACTCTGAATAGACAGCTGGTTGGATAACTGATGTATCTGGTTAACACCAGACCAAATAATTGCTATGCAGTGAATGCGCAGCATGTGTTGAGATACTTGCAAGGCACAGTTTGACATGGTTTGAGATATACTTCCAGTATTGATATGATATGGCAGGAATATATTGACTCGGATTAGGCAAGGAGCGCAGTGGAAAGAAAGAGCACCTTCAGGTGTTGCTTCACTTTGGTATCTTCCATGGTTTCTTGGTGTAGCAGGGAACAAACTTCTGTGACTTTGAGCACAACAGAAGCAGAGTACATTGCATTAATTATGACAGTTCGTGAAGCAGTGTGGCTTCACAAGCTCCGTGCTGATTTATTCGAACATGTGCTGGATTCCACCATTATTCATTATGGTAAACAAAGTTGTGTGATGATCTCTGATAATCCAGTGTTTCATAACAAATCGAACCACATTGAGATCAAGTACCATTACATCCGAGACATGGTGCAGAGGAAGGAAGTATTGGTGCAATACCTTCCTACAGATGAGCAGGTTGTTGATGTTCTTACCAAACCAGGATGAAGTTTAAGTACTTCCATGACAGACTTGGTGTGGCAGAGAATGCCTCCCTCACTGAGAGGGAGTATTGATGTTTGCAACTTCCTGAGACATTCTCCAGATCGTACTCCTCTGTGACTGAGTTGATTTGATCTGTGATGACACTTATTCGAGAAGGGATAAGTGTGGTTGGGCTTATAACCCAACGTCCCATGTGGAGAGCACATGAGG
>ML802952.1:48402-65585 GCA_009831015.1 Picea engelmannii
ATAGTTGCTCATATATATTGAAGATAGTCATTAGATATTGAAGTACTAACCACTGCTTGCACGTTTTAGTTTTATCTGTCTTGTCTCGCAAACAGGTGCCCTCTCAGTGGAATACCTTCAAACTTTGACTATCACTCTTGGCAATAATCTGTGAAAGGATAACCCTCATCTTGATCCTTTAGACCCTAAGACCTTTCAGAACCCCAGATTACTAGGGACGTCTCCCTTGGGATTAGCCACCCTAGATAGAAAGAGCTCCCCATCGAGGTGACAGTGGGTGGGGAAAGCTCATGTTACTCCAGTTTGAGTCTTACTTCCAAGTTACTAAACCTATCCTACAAACTGTGCAATAACAGATACTAATGAAGCGTCGATGAAGTTGTGGGTGGCCTCACCATCTATCAGGGCGATTGCCTGTTACCCCTGAATAATCCCTTTGATACGGAGGGTATCATACCTGGGAACACCAGAAAGGGTCGCTATGACTCCTCCCTTTGTTGGTTTCCTCCTGTTAGCCTGCTCTAGCGGTTGTGGGACTACTGAAGGATGGACTCCTGTCGGTGTCGGTGGTTTACAGGGAGGTTGCTCCTTTGTTGGTGCTGACTCCTCCTCTGAACTAGTGGATCTATTGTCCTGCTCCTCCTCCTCACTGTCCACGTTATCTGTTGCTACCTCAATATAATGAATCTCTCCCTTGCCCATGCACCTGTGGCCTGGGACCCAAGGATCTCTGCAGCTGAAGCAAAGCTTCTTCCTCATAAGCTCTCACTTAGTCTCCTCATCCAACTTCTACGTGTTCACGGCCCTCTGGGTCTTTTGTTGCACTCATTGTCTTTAGTCACAGGCTGGCAGGACTAAAGCTTTGATACCATTGTAATGTTCCTGACTTGGCTAGTCTAGGAAACGTTGCTAATGTGTGTGTAGGATCAATCATCAATGGTTTACAACATATAAATGATCATACAAATAATAAATGCGACAAAGGACTGCAAAGTTTGTACTATGATATCTTTGTGGATTACAAAATGGTCGAATGCGGCTGAATAAACTGACAATACTCGACTAGATCAACAGACAAAGGATCTTAGCCGGAATACAAATAAGCAACTAAAAGATAATACCCGGAATATGGGATCACTGCGGAATCAATGGATGCGCTGAGACTATGGCAACTCTGACAGTAACTGCTAGAAGTCTGGAAAGTTCGCCCTGGGAGCTGTACTTCTCGGAATGGCCTGGAAACTGTCCCAAATGATGCACCCTGCTCTAGTCCTCAGTACTAGTATCTGTCGGATCCCTCGGCTGATGAATCTAGACCCCGAATGGATACCGCTGGTGGAATGCGCCCCTCTTCTTCTGGCAAAATGCATCCTAGTGATTCCACCGTCGGAATTGGACGAGATATGTCTCAAAATCACTGCCTTGGTCTACTAGGAAATGGGTCGGAAGGGTTTCCCTGAATTTGGTCTGATGCTCGCTCTGGAACCCCAAATGTGCCCGCCAAAAGTGTCGCATGTCCAAGTCTGGAAAATGCGTCCCAGTTGATTCCTCCGTCGGAATCTGATGAGGAACCAAGCAAAAGATGCGCCTTGCCCTCCTCTCAAATGGGTCAGAGGGAAATCTCGGAATTCTCCCTGGATGGGATAAGTCAACTAAAAACCCTCTCAGAAGTTGCACCCTCACTCTGGATGAATGCGCCCTTGTTGTTGAACACTGTGTAACTGCTGCTGAAGAATGATGGAAGACCTGAATGATCTTCCCGATGACTAGGGTGTGTCTCTCAACATCGAAATCAGCCACTGGTGTCTTCCTCCTGGAATCCACTGAACTATCTCTCCTGAGATGCGCCTCTTCTCCTCAATGACAAGTCATAATCTGCATAATGATGAATTAGGTCACTGACCCTTCCTTTATAGCTTTCCAAAACCCTATATCATGTTGAAACCCTAATTCACTGTTGACTTCCAAAACCCTAAATCACTGTTAAAACCCTAATTCACTGTTGACTTCTATTTTTAGCTCATAATGACTTAAAAGCGTTTTTAACCCTTTTTAACTCAATGTCACTTTCTGAATATAACACCTGTGACTGGAGTGACCTCTAGTAACCCTATTTACCCCTCTTTGGCTCTGGCTATAGTCTAATGGGGCGGTTTAGACCATTAAGCCTCCTCTCTGGAGCTCCTATTTGGAAAGGGGCATTACAGCTATCTCTTGGATGCTTTATTCTTGGTATGTTGGTGGAATATTCTTGATAAGGAAGGGTTTCTTCATGCTTTTCTTGGAATTGGTAAGGAATTTCTGCATTTATTGTGTTGTTTTCTTCTTGTTTCAAGCTAAATTTGTCTAAACCCTTGGAGGAGTATAAGGGCATACACCCTCCATCAAGATCCACTTTGTTATCATTGAATAAGCTACTTTGGAAAGGTTGCTACAAGGAGTAAAAGGGCTTACACCCTTGTAGATTTAGCTTGCTAGGTTTTGTTTGCTCTAGGGAGTAAAAGGGCTTACACCCCTAGAGAAGTAACAAACCCTATCTCTTACACAAGAGACTCCATAACCCAATTGATAAGTCACCAATCTACTTGCATTGGAGATATAATATTGTTGCATTGGTATACGTGAAATATTGAGATATCGCAATTGTCTAAGTTGGATTTGATTCTACATGCTATAAGTCTTCTTGTGCCCTAGGGGCATCTTTATTGGCCTGATAATTCTCTTTGTTGTTACAAATTAATGTTACAGCCATTAGGGCTGCTGCAAAATCATCTTTCCTTCATCTATTGCTCACTATTCTACCACTAAAATTCACTTGCAAACTGCCATCATTAAACTACTTGTTATTGGTTATCTTTTGGGTGGATTGTTTGTTGATTTTGGCGGCTAGAAGTTGCTGCTGTAGCAATTGTTTTCTACAGCCATTAGGCTGTTATAAAAACTTGCTGATAACATCACATAACATCCCCCTAATCACCACCAAAGTCTTTCTTTAATTATTGGAAGTTTAACTAGTCATTGCTAACTTTATTTCTGATATCTTGTATTAGATTTTGAATGGTTAAATTTGCAGCTATTAACATCACTCGTTGCTGATCTATATATTTCTATACTGCTTCAATTTGGGACAGCAAGGATTCTTGCTTGATTCCCCTTGATCAAAGGCTTGGTTTATCATCTTTTGTCTTGTTCTAGGCAGGGCTAGCATTGTTTTGCAGGTATCTAACACTTGGCAACCATTCACCTTCTTACAATACTCATTATCAAGCCTTTCTTCATCTCCAAACTTGACCTAAAGGGGTGCTCATTCATCATCATCTCACTTTCCATCTCAATGCCCCTAGGGTCACTGGGATTCCCCCTTGTGGTGATTGCATCATCACTAAAGCGAGGGGAGTGTCTATCTAAGGTGACAGTGGGTAGGTACTCTCGTAGTTGTCTCACCTTTGTGGTTTGGGTTGGGCTTTTCCCAAGCTACAATCTGTTCGATAACAATATCAAAGACAACCATTTTATTGTTAATATTTTAAGTAATGCTATTGAGAATGTTAGCCTCTCCAAACTGGTGCAAACTATCAAGATAATGCACTAATATACAAAGATGCACGATTGATTGTGGTCAATAGGTACAATCATATATTATGGAATTCATGCATAGTTCAAAGTTCGAACCTTATTTTGGAGGAGTTGAGGTTCAAATTCCATGGATTAAGAAGCTTACAATTCTCCAAGTTGGAGTCTCCAAAAGTTGTTGAGAAATGATATGCCACAAACTTCATCATAATAAGGAGCCTTGTAGAGGTGAAATCTGCATTATTGACTAAGGTTATGAATGAGGTTTGGGCTATTTGGAAACTATCAGATTCAAAGAAGGGAATGTTGGTTCATACAATAATCATTGATGACAATTAGTGAAGAGAGATTGAGTTAATGTTCAAATGCACAAAACTAGTATTTGAGCTTTTTCAAAATGGAAACACTGACAAGCCTGTTTTGGGGGGGAGGGTGTAATAGCCTAGACACTATGGTTGAAAGAAACATGGATATCATTTCACATAAGATGTCCATGAATGCCATGAGTTTTGTTGATCCAGATATTGCAAAGATTGTGAGGATAGTCCTTGTTAATAGGTGAAACCAATTCAACTCTCCATTGGACACTTTGACCCATGCTATGAATCCTAGATTTTGTGATGAGGACCTCATTTCTCAAAGAAAGGGAAAGAGGAAGGCTCCACATAAGGATAGGGAAGTGAACATGTGTAATGTACATAAATATATATTAAATAGTAATAATGTATTGCATACTAGCCCAAGGGGTTAGCTCAACTAGTTGTTGTCAATGTTGTGGGGCATTTAGCTAGTTCTGTGTTAGTAGGTACAACATCTAAATTTATGTGGATTCTAAGTTGGATGGGTTAAACAAATAAGACATAACATCTTGAAAGTTGAAGAACCTATATCTTTAAAGACACAAATAAAAATAAATTACATAACATATATGGAATAACATAACTTTTTAAGGAAGGGATGGCAAGTGCAGAGGGGGATTGTTTTCGATCCTGAAGGAAATCATGAATTAAGTTTTGAATGGGGACTTGATAGAGCTACTAACAATCAGGCTGAGGTACTTTCCTTGTACCAAGGGTTAAACCTTCTCGATTCGAGGCATATAAGTGAGCTAATCATCATTGGGGATTCACTTATAATCATCAAACCCATGCATTGTTCTACCTCATCAGATGGCATTTTAGCGAGCCTCATCGGTAAATCCAGCAAGAGGTTAGATGCTCTGCATCAATAGAGGTTTTTAACGTCCTAAGAGAAAGAAATCATCAGACCAATCGCCTAGCCAAAGAAGCTACTCATCTGGATTGTGGAACCTTGGTGGCAAAAAGGGGGGGTGTCACCATTGCCCCAATTCCTTAATCAATTTGGTTGGATGACTTATTCAAAGTTTTGCATGTCAATTCCTTCCCGTGACAAGTGGCATTCCAAATTCATTTTGGGAGGATGGAAATCGAGGTCCATTATAACTTCAGTATCATCGCACACTTCATCTGATATGAGGGAGCAGGTCTATCAATGTAGTTTTCATTCATTCCCAAGCAAAGGTGTGAGTGCAACAATGGAGACTGGTCCAGATGTTTGGTTTTCCGGCATTTCTTTGGGTACTCTTGGCCCATTGGAGGAGTGCAGTTTGGTTGAACATCTGGTGAATTTTGGGAGGAATTCTCAGTCAGCAGTTGAGGTGATTCTGAATTCATTATCCTGGGTCTGTCTTCCATGCAATTTTGTCTGGGTATGTCGCTCTGTGTTTCATAGCCCACGTCTGGTCAATACCTGGAGGTGCATTGCAAGTCTGATAGCAGTGGAATGGAATTATTGAGGTAATACTTTAATCAAATTCCATCTCTTTGTGTGCTCTGGCCACAATTTGGAGATGAAAGGGAGGGTTTCAGTGTTGCCAGTGGAATTTTGCATAAGTGTTTGGAATTGGTGGATTCTTGGGAAGTTACAAGGTATAATGGATCGTATGGCAAACCATATTCACCCAGGATGATGTCCCCTTTGTGAAATTGATGACATCCATCATGCAGTTCGTTGTCAAGACTCCCTTATTGAGGATAACAGGATTTTCATATTTTATGCTGTAAGGAAAATCCACACCCAGGAGGAGAATCACAGCAACGAAATGGCAGTTTTAATGGAAACACCGTTACAGCAAACAAGGCAAATAGAAAATTTAGAAGCCAAATGCAGTGCTCTGTGTCATCAGGTATCAAGATTAGCCAGGGAGCATCATTCAGCTACCTCTATATTCAGAATGTCAATTAGGTCAGATGCTGAGGAGAACATTGGGGAGGAGACTGTTATCAGATGCCTAAAGAGGTAGATATGGATTTCATGGACCAGGACCCCAGCCTTCTGCTCTGGAACAAGAGGAAGCTTTCAGCAAGCATGTTTTTAAATAGTTTTAAGGTTTCTCATGTTTTTCGATGTTAGTCTTTTTCTAGGAGTCTTTTTTAGGATTTATACCAGTAAAAAATTTTGGACATCCTCTGCAAAGGATAGTAATGTCTTTATCATAGTTATTATGCAAGTTTTTGGACTCTTTCTGAAAAATAGACTGTGGGACAGTCCTTTTTGTATTATTATGCTGTCCAGTGAGGCTGCAGCAATTTTCTAATACAAAAGTTACCATTCTTGTTTAAAAACAAAAAGAACTTTTTAAGGAAGAAAAAGGTTGACTTGTAAAGCAGGAATGAATAAAAGTTAGAATCATCAAAATCCTTCAATACAATTTGGCGTACAAGGAAAAGGCAATCCATTTGCAGAATAACTTTTTTTTAAAGTCATAACCTACAAAAAGAAATAGGTACAAGGGTCAAACTAAAATACGACAAGGTGTGAAGCAATTAAGATTATGGCCAGTGTATCTTTTCAGTTTACTGCTTAAGGAGACAGACATTTTTAGGAAGATTTTTATTTAAGAATGCGTTTATCAGAAAACGTTCAAGTATGACTTTATAATCTTGTGATATGTTTTATTCAAAAAGGAATAATTGTTTCTGTAGATGATAATAAAAACTCATATAACGACAAACATACCTCCAGGAACACTCAGGATAACAAGTTGTCCAATCCTTAGAATTTGAATTGGAAGTATAGCTGGCTGCATAAATTATAGAGGGAGTCAACATTATATTTTGCAATTAAATATATATATATATATATATATATATATATATATATATTGAGAGTCACTCCTTCAACATTTCGTGATTTTGCATTCCTCAATAGTATCTAATACAAATTTATGATAAAACTAAAGACTGAATACAAAAAGAGATCTTCAACGTTTTACAAAACTAATCCAGAATAGATTACTCTACAAAAATGTCTTTTCACTTGAGGAGCATAAGAAATAACTAAGTGTTAAAAGAAGTGTTAAAAATAGACAAAATGTATTTTTAGTGCATCAATTGCACTGTCTTAGTACCTTAGTAAAAGAAGTAGTGATACTATAGCATTCCATGTTGTAAGAGAATTTTAGTCAAGGTAATTCAAAAGTGTGTTGTACCCGTAAGGTATAGCATAACAATATCGCTTTATTTGAGCAAACAACTTCAGCTAAAAGTTGTTATGTTGTACTTAATTTTGAGCATTTAGTTATTATGCATATTTCCTGTATCGTTGGCATATTTGTTTCTATTTTCATGCACAGGTATAAACCTTAATCTTAATTAGACCAAGTACCGGCCTCTAGCCATACCTGCAACTTTAATCAAGTGCTGGAAAATGTCTGACAAAAAGTTACAACACATAAATAAATATTAATCAATGACACAGATGTGAATGATAAAATGATAAATCCATTTGCAAAGCACAAGGGTCATGTCAAGAACAGTGTAGACACATTTTTCTCTGCTACATTTACATTCCAGCCATCTAGTGCACTTTTTCTGCATTGATGCACAATGCTTACTCTACCAATTAGACATTATCAGGAATATATGATTATTTGTTTCACGAGTTTTTAAAACAAAGAAAATTTTCAACAAATTTGAGGAGATATTCTACACTCCAAAAAAGCTCTAGAGGAAATCTTTGGAGAGGTTAAATAAGTCAATCACACATGAGCTAGCACTAAATGTTTCTTTTCTATTTAAATACTTTGTTTTCCATGGGTTATGGTTCATGACAAATGGGCATTGCAAATATTGTGTAAGGCTCACCTCAGGCTGACATGGAGAATCATATTTGCTTATTTGATTCAACTTCAGGGCAAGAAACTGCAGCATGCTTGATGAGGTCTGAAGGAAAACTTTAAATTTTGAGACCTAGAATCATCTCAACTCTAGAGTCTAGATTGTCTAGATAAGCCATATATATTTGTTTGTGTGTGATGTGTGTGTGTGTGTGTGAGWGAGAGAGAGAGAGAGGGACTGTTTTCTAATTATGCTGTAATTGTGATTGAATAAAAAGTCTTTTAGTCAACCCATGGCTGCTGGATTCTGTGGAGGAGTTGCACAGCATACAGAAGCCACRGGTTGACTAATGACTTTTTATGAAATCAGMAAACACGGCATAATTAGAACGAACATACAAAGGACAATCAGAGTATAATTCCATAAGTATGTAGAGCATCTGCCRGTGAACAATACTGATCAAACTTGATGACTTGAAGATTTCAGGGTTCAATGAAAATGCAACAGAATATTGAGTAGCTCTGCATATGCAGATCGTGGGAAGGTACAACTAGGCAACCCATTTGACCAAGGGTAAATAAAAAAATGGCCTAAGCCAAGACCAATTGACAAGAGTGGTCCACCTATTAAAGATCAAATCCTTTTAGGACAGTATTTAAGAAGCAACGCAGCATCCTCACAGTTTTTTTCTTTTCAGTCTGCTTTAGATAATCATAGCTTTATCTCTATAACATGTAGGCATTATTTTACACCCAAATTGTACAAATACAATGAAACAAAGCGCCAAAACGCGTCTTTCAATTGCAAGGGAAAAATACCAATGTTGCCGGGGAATTATTGCTTACCGCCCATGGATATGGTTCAGACATTTCTCCTGTATCAAGTAAAATTGCCTTTGGCTTCTGACAATCAACTTGTTCCTTGGTTGGTGTTTTCAGTAGATTTCTCACTAACTTCCAAAATGGATTTCCCTACAGAGATGAGCAAATGAACACATAATCAAGATCCATCCTTGAGTACATATTTGCAAGTAATACAAATAACTTTAGGATACACTAGTTCTGTAATCTACCAAACCTACTGAGCATAGATAAACCAAACCAATATCAAGATTTCTCAAAGGCCATCCCTACGTGATCATCCCCCTGCTTGAAGTCAAATGCTCCTGGGCCATCAGTGGTTCCTGCAGCGAAACCGAATCCCATTGCAGCTGGACAAGTTTTAACCACAGTTTCTGGATTACCAGATACAACAGGAGGAAGCTTGACCTCAATTTTGGAAAAGTCAAGATACACATGGATGTAGTTTATTGCTCCTGATAACTGCTCTGTTGCACTGTTGAACAGCTCAGTAGCTTTCTTGAATTGTCTCTCGCCAATAACACGTGTGCTTGCAAATTCATCAGGGTGTCTTGCATACAAAGTGGGACATGAGAAGCAAATCTATTGATCAAATAATAGAAATTTTGAAATAAACTGAGATCATTAAATGAGGCCTTGGATAAGTAGATTTTTACCCTGGGCCACGTCCATAGCAGAGTTCATTTTTTCCATTACAAGTACTGTGGTTGAAGTCACAAGGCAAGCCTGTGTCTATGCAAAATGTACCTAACACATTGGGACTGACATCACCAACATTTGATTGACAAAATGCAGCCACAAATTCCGGTTTGTCTCCATTCCTGGTTGATCCCCGGACCCTACTTGAAACACTAATTGACCTTCCGCTCAGTCTCCCACCTGTGCTCTTAAGTGATGCCGCAATTTCTGCAAAAATCAAATTTAGTAAATCTCAGAACCTTAGACCGAATTATTATATTATATCGTAGTAGATTTTCAATCACTTTTGTTTTGAAATTATCTTCTTCAACATAACAAAAAGAAAGCAAGGGATCTAGACCAGAAACATAGACATTTACAGCTTACATACCCAAACTCTGATCTATGCTTGAGATTCTTCTGTAGGACTGGCTCAACGAGCTGGCATTATAAATAGCTTCTTCAACTAAATAATCATCCCTGGAAGTTTGTGAACTGTCACTTTTTTGCAAATACCAGTCCTCCATAAAACGTGCTGCAGCTCCTTTATTGTCACCACTAATCAATGAATTTGTACGACTCATCGATGTTCCATGTGTTGCAAACCAGTTAAAACTCCCTACAGGGCCCCACTTAGCATCTACAAATTTCAACAATGTCATATCTTTGTCGACATTGTATTTATAGCGCGCCTGTTCAACTGGTGAATTATTCAAGTACGCACTAGGACTGCGATTAACACCAGCATCTAGAAGCTCACCTGAGAAGGGATTATTTATTTTTAGATCAAACAATAGCATTAGACAATAACTGTTAACATCATGAAAAAGGTGTCATACGACAGAAGCACAACAAGGTAAGATATACATCTCACAAGAATGATAAAATTACATGTGAAAAACATTGCAAACAACAAGAATTTCAAAAGTACAGTAAGTCACCTTCTTGACGAGACCCTGAAGGAAGAATGCAAAGGAAACATACTCAGAACCCTTGTACAGTTGGATAGCAAAGCATAATTGCCATATAAAACCATTTGGATGTGGCATTTTCCATGAACAAATGCAGGTGTAGTTATCACTGGATTGTAATTCTAAATCAATGGTCAGAATTCCAAAACCCTATTAATGTTCCCCTTAAAACAGGCCCTATGGTCATGGATTCTGTGAAATAAAGAACCTGGGCCTCTACATATTAAAAATTGAAATACTGTTTTTATCACAGTTCTGTTTTTATTTTTTTCTCACAAAAACTATCAAAAAGAAAAAACAAGAGAAACTAAGATTTATTTTTTGTAACTGTCTTTAAGAAAACTGAAAGCATTCTAAGCAATCAGTGAAAACTATTCTCCACATTATATTAGAACCAATTTTATCAGAACCAGAAACCGGACTGGACCGATAAAAAACCGGAAAAAAATTCCGGTCAACCAAAAACTACATAAAATATTCAAATTTTGAAAAAAAACATATATATCCATGTGCATCCATATGAATCCAAACCATTTATATACAAATATGCAAAGTTTCTCATTTATATAGCAAGGGTGCATATAACCAAAATAGCACCGAGTGCAATCCATCTTTAAACCAAAATACATCAACAACGAAGCTTTAAATGGCCTCTAGAGTCCATGCTACAACAAATAACTGCATATCTTCAATATCATTACTTATATTAGGATCCTCATCATCAGTGTCACCCATTAAAATAAGATAGGAAAAACTTAACGTGCCTAATAAGTGATTTTACTTGAGTGAAGGGTACATTTTTACTAGGGTCATGACAGAAGAGTTCAACAATCAATGTCACCAACATAGAGGTACATAGAGGGTTTGGTGCTCTTGATTAAATGCTAGTTCCATACCCTCATACATGATAGAATCCAGTGGAAATGTTGCAATCCTGCCAATCTTGAAATCCTGAAAACTATTTAGTCTGCTGAATTTTGAATGGGACCTAAAATTCTACTTTCTCCATATGAAGTCCAATGAGGTTGGAACACTCTCAAAAACATCCTAAAACAATTAATGGTAATGTTAAAAATTTAAGTAAAAGGATGAAAATGTAAGAATTTAACAAAAATTTAAGTAAAATGATGAAAATGTAAGAATTTAACATTACCATTACCCTAGGGCTAGGTAATAGGTCCTCCTTCCATTAAACATTTGTTTTTTTCTTAAAACAATTGAAATATGTGGCTTTGGATGATCGTACGAGTTCTGTATGGAACCCGTCGGTTCCGTGAAATGGCTGGTTCCGTACGGATTCCGGAAACCAACCAAAAGCGGTTCTAGTCCACTGGTCCGCCCGTTTTCCTCTCAAAATCAGTTCAACTGACCTGTTTTGTTGGACCGGTCCGGTTTTAATAAAACTGATAAGAACATGAAAGAATCTAATAATGGACAAAAAACACACGATATCATTTATCCCTTGAATCACTTCCTACAAGTTACAACTAAATTATTCTCGGCCAAATTTGGTCATTTGCAGCAGTTTATGCAGACCCAAGAATGGGATGTAGCCAAAGGAGAATGTTCCAATCCTAGGCATCCCTGAACTAGTACAAGTACCCAATTATCAATACAAACAGATCATATACTTAAGTATCCAACCATATCTACAACAGAATTATTCTCTGCCAGTTTTTGTCATTTACAGCAGTGCATACATACCCAAGTGTGGGTGATATCCAAAGGAGAACATTCTTGTCCTAGGCATGCCTGAACTACTACAAGTACCCATACAATCGGATCATATCGAGTACCCAACCATCCCTACATGCTAAGGTGGACATTCCACCGATGTTTTAAAAAACTTAAACTCAATTTTTCAAAAAAAAATTGTCATCCTAAAAATTGTTGTCAGGTCCACGCATCCAACATTCAGGGTTCATAAACCCCAGATGACAATAATAACTTATGGCAAGGAGAAAATCTGGGATTACTTTGGATTCATAGTTGGAGAAACCCGGACCTGTCCCTTTGAATCCACTTGAACAATGATGAGTCCATAAAGACTCCCACCCAAGAACCCATGCACCTTGAATGAACCTTCAAAAATTCCCCAGCAAAAGACAAAGCCTGCAAGGAAAAGCACTTCAATTTTTTTTAACATACATAACCTCACCGAACTTAACCCAAATCCTAACCTAAACTAAGTAGCTCTAACTCACTAACCCACTAAAACATGAAAGTATAGAGTCAAAATAGAAGACAAAACCAAAAAGAAGACAACTCATAACAATAGAAGTGTCAGGCCAGGATGGAAGAAAAGATAGCTCCACACTTGATGTTCTTTCCATTAGTATGATAAGTGCATATACACATGAGTAAATGACTCTTGGTCTTCCCCAACGGGTGACCATTCCTATCACCTACGACTCTTTTCATATTTACATACAGTTACAAGTAACGTAACCACAAAGGATTACGTGCCCAACATTCCCCCCCTTAATCCGAAGGGGTGTGTGTGAGTCAAAGCATCATTCTGAACTTCTCAAATTGTTCTCTTCCAAGCGCTTTGGTGAAGATGTTCGCAATTTGCTCATTTGTGGAACAATGTCTCAAGTGAATTGTCTTGGCCTCTACATGATATCAAATTAGGTGATACTTTGTGTTGATGTGTTTGGTTCGATCATGGAATCTGGAATTCTTGGCCAACTTGATTGCAGAAGTCTTGTCAACTAGAAGAGGAGTAGAATTCACTTGTTTCTCGTGCAAATCTTCAAATATTTTCCTGAGCCATACAATTTATTTTGCCGCTTTTGTGGCTGCCACATATTATGCCTTTGTTGTGGAATATGTTGGGACTGATTGTTGTTGATGATTGCAGCTTCGTGAGACATCCTCCAGGATACGTTCTCCTCTATGACTAAGTTGAGTCGACCTAAGAGGGAGCCTAGTGTTGGGCATACCCACGTGATGGGGCATCGTTCTCCTCTGTGTGAGAGTTGAGTCGTCCCCCAATGGTTGGGGCATCGTTCTCCTCTGTGTGAGAGTTGAGTCGTCCCCCAATGGTTGGGGCATCATTCTCCTCTAGAGAGTTGAGTCGTCCCCCAGTGGTTGGGTGTGTCCATGTGATGGGTGTATCATTCTCCTCTGTGTGAGAGTTGAGACGATGTGGTACTCCAGATGATTCTGATGAGTATGACATCCCTGTGGCTGAGCACAAGTGCACGTGTCCCTACTGGCTGAGCACTAGGGACGTGTGGATCCCTTGCTATATTGTCTAATTGTAAGATTTACCTATAACCCTAATTGTGATGTAAAGGGTACAGGTCGGCCCCACCATATGTGAAAGATAAATAATGTTTATTGTTATAATTAATTATTTTTTGAGTTGTTGAGGTCAGCCCTGTTGTGCCAATAGACACAACTTTTACTGTGTCTAGGTCTAGTATAAATAGAGGTGATTTCCCCATTGAGGAAACACACTCACACACAAGTCACTTGTCATTTGGAAATTTCAGCAAGCACATTTCTAGGGCTGAAGTGCGCACCTCTCTTGGGCGCAAGTTTCAAGGTTGTAGAGCACCCTCTTGTGTGCATTAGGGTTTTATGGTTGGGGGATCTTCTCTTGAGAATATAGCAAAGGATTGTTGGGTTTTCTTCTCTTGAGTAGAAGGGTTTCCCAAGACATTTCTTGTGTTCTTGTGCATGGTACTTCTTGTGATCTTGGTTATTGCAGCAATTGTGAATGGTGTAGCTGCATTTGTTTATGGTTCAAGTAAATGCTAAAATTGAAATAAACCTCATGCTTGAGCCTAGCATAGTGAAAATTCAACATGGTTTCAAAGCATAGGTCTTGAAGAAGCCATTGCACAAGCTTCAAGAAAGTCATTCTCTCTCTTCTGCAGAACCGTACGACCCTCCTAGGGTTTCCAGAAAAAGGTACGGCCCTCTCTTATTTGGTGGTTTCAGCACTTTATACTTGAGCATTGGGGCTAAAAATTACATAGGGGTGTACGGCCTCCCTCAGCGCACCTCCAGCAACTCTCGGATTACAATTCCGAAAATTTTGGATTTTTGGCCCTAGGGTTTCTAGGGTTTCACAATTTTCTGCAGAAATTTCAGCTTTAGGGTTTCTGCAGCTCATTGAAGGATTTTTTCATCTCACCAGTGTTCTTCTGACTTTCAAGGCTTATTGTTGGCAGTCATATGCCCAACAAAACCTAAGATTTCTAGCATAGCCTAGCCTGGCCGTTAGGTTTCCTAGCCCAGTTGGTAAGGGTTTGTGAAGAATCTGAAAATATGATGAACAGAACTATGGTGGAAGATAAGCTTGATGGATCAAGCAACTTCAGTTCCTGGAAGTCAAGACTTCAGAGAGATGAAGATATCAAAGAAGAAGCCTTCTTATTCATTTCAGCACTCTCAGGTACGGTTCCTATTGATAATGATATTTGGTTAATTGACAGTGGTGCCTCTAGGCACATGACTGGATATAGAGATCATCTGACAGATCTTGTTGAGAAAGAGACCAATCTACATGTTGTACTTGAAGACAATGCCAGATATAATGTGAAAGGGGTTGGAACTTCTACATTCCAACTAGATTATGACATACCTCTTCAGTTGAGTGAGGTATTATATGTACCTAGGATGAAAAGGAACCTTGTCTCCATTTCTGCCTTAGAAGACAAAGGCTACAAGGTTACATTTTCTGAAGGAAAAGTTCTTGCATGGCACAAGGACTCACATATGAATTATGCCTGAGTAATTGGTGTTCGCGAAAACAGCTTATACAGGTTGACTGTCCGACTAGTCCAGGCCCTGTTACATGATACTATCAACTTGAGTGAGCTATGGCATAGGAGACTTGTTCACATTCATTATAGAGCCCTTCCAACTCTAGGGAAAATGGTAATAGGCCTTCCAGAGATACAAATTAAACATAAAGGTGTTTGCAGAGGTTGCACTCTTGGCAAGAATGTCAAAGGGCCCTTCTTGAGCAATGACAGCAGATCCAAGGGAATCTTGGACTTGATACATTCAGATGTGTGTGGACCAATGACTGTTGCCTCCTTAAATGGATATGTGTACTTTGTGCTCTTTATAGATGATCACTCTCGAAAAACATGGATTTATTTCTTGAAGACCAAAGATGGAGTCCTTGCAAGATTTCAAAAATTCAAAGCTCAGGTTGAAAACCTGACCGGAAGGAAGATAAAGGTACTAAGATCAGACAATGGAGGAGAATACACCTCCAAGGATTTCAGTGATTTATGTATTGAGGCAGGAATCAAGAGGGAGTACACAGTTCCTTATAACCCTCAGCAAAATGGGATTGCAGAGAAAAAGAACAGAACTATCATTGAGGAAACCAAAGCAATGATACATGATCAGAGTCTACCTATGATTCTGTGGGCAGAAGCATCCATGACAGCTGTATGCGTTCAGAACAGGTATCCTCACCAGATTTTGAAGAATATGACTCCCGAAGAAGCCTTCACCGGAGTGAAGCTTGAGGTTGGACACTTCAGGATATTTGGGTGTCCAGTGTACTTTCATGTACCCAAAGAGAAGAGGTCCAAGCTAGACCCTTCAGGGAGAAAGGGTACATTTGTGGGATACAATGAATCTTCGAAGGCATACCGGATCTACATCCCTGGTCAGAGATAGATCGAGGTGAGCAGAGATGTCATCTTTGAGTAAGAGATAGCCTTTCGAAGATCAAGAGAATCCCAGATGGAGATTGACAACGAGGCAGTACCTTCTCCCCCTTTAGCAGTTCAGAGGGAGACAGCTATTGATCCAGTTGATCCAGTTGCTCCAATTGATGTCCCCAGAGACATTGCAATAGGCCATAAAGGCCTGCCTGGGCTCAACAAACTCTACAGGTCAGCAGGTATGGCAAGATGCCATGGCAGAAGAGTATTAGTCCATCTTGAAGAATGATGTGTGGGATATTGCTCCAAGACCAGAAGGGAAGTCTGTAGTGACTTCCAAGCGGATCTATAAGATCAAGCATGCAGCCAATGGAAGTATTGAGAAATACAAAGCGAGATTTGTGGCCAAAGGATTCTCACAGGTGGAGGGAATTGATTATGAGGAGACATTTGCTCCAGTAGCCTAATACACTTCCATCTGTACTATCATTGCACTAGCTGCCTCCAAGGGTTGGAAACTACATTGTAGATGGATGTAAAGACATCCTTTCTCAATGGTGAGAATGAGGAAGAAGTTTACATCGAGCAACCAGAGGGATTTGTGATACATGCCAAGAAATCTCATGTGTGTAGGTTGAAGAAAACCTTGTATGGACTAAAGTAGGCACCTTGTGCTTGGTACGAGAAGATGGATGGATTCCTGATGAGTTTGGGCTTCAGCAAAAGTGTTGTTGATCCAAACCTATATTATCACATTGTTGGTGACGAGTGCCTGATATTGGTCCTGTACGTTGATGACTTATTCCTCACCGGTTCAGAAAGACTTATTGTTGAATGCAAGCGAGCATTGACATCTTAATTCGAGATGAAGGATCTGGGTATGATGCACTACTTCTTAGGACTAAAAGTATGGCAGAGGACTTGTTGTCGTCCTTATACACACTTGGAAACGTGAGTTAAGTCCTGCTCACTTAGTGTGTCCTTGGAGGCACAATGCCTAGGTTTAAAGCCCACAATGTCACTTTGACTTGAACCTCTTCCATCTAGGCTTACTCCTAGGGAAGCCAAGGGGGGTAGACCCTAGTTACTAGATGAGATTAAACTTGAAGTTCTAGGAGTTGGTTTTAATTAGTTACAAGGTTGAGGGGAAAGACTAACCTATGATGCAAAGGCAGCAATGCAAGATGCAACTATTTACTTATGTCAAGCAAGCCCTTTCCTAAGTCAACTAAGACTAGTGCCTAAGGTTGGGCAAGGGGTCAACTAAAGTTTAAGGGTGTTTGATTAAAAAAGATTTACAAAGATACTTACGACCAATAATGA
>ML802952.1:117182-137759 GCA_009831015.1 Picea engelmannii
GGGGGGGATGAAAAGAAGGGGGAAGAAGAGAAGATGAAGGAAAGAGTGGATCCAGAAGGAGATGAGATAAGGTGAGAAGAGAATGGATCCTGAAGAGCAGAGAAGAAAAATATCCAAGAGATATGCAAGGAGAGCAAAGCTAAGAAGGCGAATTGAACAGAGAAATAGAGGAGAGAAAACAAGGGGTGACAAAAGAATAACAAGATCTAGGATGGAGAAAAGAGTAGTCGTGCCAGAAGGATGTGCAGGAGAAAGAGTTGTGCTAGAGAGAAGCACAGAGGAGGAAAGGTTTCCCAAGAGACGCGACATTAAGAATGAGGTATCAAGAGAGGATGTCAAAGGTAGTGATCACAGAGTTGAAAAAAGCAAGGTCAAATCCCCTAGGTTGATAAGAGATGTGATTGATTCACAGGAAGATGAGGCGTAGAGTAGTCACACCAAGGACACAAAAACTAGTAATGAAGGCACCCTCCCAAAAAGTGAAGAGATATGGGCAATTATAAAGAGTCTTGCACGGATCGAGATAGGAAGCTTCGATGGATCCACCACCTAAGAAGAAGATATATTATGGAGGAACCACCCCCCTCGTGCCCTTTTAATCGAGAAGAAATAACTGAGGAAGAAAGCACAGAGGTGAGAGAAGGATAAGAATATAGTTCAGAGGCAAGAAGAGACGAGAGATACACAAAGAGAGTCAAGCTAAGAAAGCAAATTGAGCAGATAAATAGAGAAGAGAGAACAAGGGGTGACAGACACGTAGCAAGATCTCAGATGAAGAAAAAAGGAGTCATGCCTGAAGGATGCGTAGGAGAAAGAGTTGTGCCAGAGAGAAGCATAGATGAGGAAAGGTTGTCGAAGAGATGTGGCATTAAGAATGAGGTATCAAGAGAGGATGCGAAAGGTAGTGATCGTAGAGTTGAAGAAAGCGAGGTCAAATCCCCTTGGTTAATAAGAGATGTGGTTGATTCACAGGAAGATGAGGCGCAAAGTGGTTGCGTCGAGGACACAGAAACTAGTAATGAAGGCACCCTCCCATAAAGTAAAGAGACCTGGGTGGTCATAAGGAGGCTTGCACAGCTCGAGATAGGAAGCTTTGATGGATCCACCACCAAAGAAGAAGAGATAGTATGGAGGAACCCCCTCCTTAAACCACCCCTTCCTTCCCTTTTAACCAAAAAGAAAGAACCGAGGAAGAAAGTGCAGAGGAAAGAGAAGCATAACAAGATAGTTTAGAAGCAAGAAATGAAGAGAATACAACTAGAGTTGAAGATGAAGTCGGCGAAACTTCGCTAGAAAGATCATTGGTAAGTAGTAGTCAATCAAGAAGATTAGTTGTCAGTTTGAAGATGGAAAATCAGGATTCGATCCTTAGACTTCCCACGTTCCATGGGATGAGAAGAGATGATGCAAAGCAGCATTGGTTCACATGTAAAGCAATATGGTCTATGAAAAGAGTCATAGACGAGGCCTCCAAGATCACGTAGCGAGAAACCACATTTAGAGATAGAGCTCTGACATGGCACATGAAGTATAAAGCTACTACGCCAGCGAGACAGACAAGGTCCCTTGTAGAGATAAAAATAGATCTACTTGGAGAGTTTCAGAAGCCCAAGTCGGAGTTGTAGTGTATCACTGAGATTAGGGAGATCAAGTAATAGGTTGGAGAGAATGTATGGGATTATGATCAACAATTTAAGATCATGTTGGAAAAATTGACATTTCATCTCCAAGATGTCCAACACCGAGTGTGGTTTATTATTGGACTCTTACCCCATATCTGAGTCCCACTGACATAGCAAAAGGTCATAACTTAGTCAAAAGTTGTGGAAACCACAATGCGCTTGGATTCTACGCCGGGAGGAGGCGGGACATCGACAAGTTTGGCGCAAGTACAATCTCAGCTCATGAACCTCACAATGCAACCACAGGATATGGCTAAGACAACAATGGTGCACGAAAATATTTGGTGTACTAGGTGTCACACAGAAGGTCATCACCAAAATGAGTGCCTTGCATTGGGAAGCTCTATGATGACGGGCGCACCAAACCCATTTCCCACTGGGGCGCAAGCAAAATGGTGTGAGATATGTCGACAATGGGGCCATGTACCTCCCTCTTGCCCAATGCTGCAAAAGTATCAGACTATTATTCACACGCTCTTCTACGAGTTCTATAAGTCGATGGGTCACGATGTGACCAACTATTGGTCGTTGTAGCTAATGAAGGAGCATACTACAAATGCGTACTAGGTCCAAGAAGAGACTAAGGAGACCACGGAGGCTTCAACAAAGGAGACTTCCAAGGAGGTCCAAGAGGAGGATATGGAAGTGGAAGAAGTAGAGGATATGGTGGGTGAGGAGGCAGACATCCCACCTATTACAATTGTGGCGAGATAGACCACTTGTTGTAGTTTTGTACCAATCCCCACATGTTGTGTGCGCACTGCCACAATGCAGATCATGTCACAAAGGATTGCCCCGAGTTATTGGAAAAATGCAAAGAGAAAAGGGCGTGTTGTAACATTGTGGCGGCAGAGCTACGCGAGGAGCAAAAATTGAAGGAATCGGTAGATGTACAGGTGGTAACCCAAGGAGGCATTCATACGAGATCCAACCTGGATCGTCGAGAGGGTTCAAGGAAGAATGTAGGAGGAAAAATCAGAAAATTGGCGCAAGCACTGCCTAAGTTTGATGCTACACAGCAGAAGCAGTTACTGCACCATGCACAGAAGGTGATAGAAGAGGAATGTGTGCGCGAACAATTGTGACGCATGGTCCAAGATAAAGCACAATGCAACACTTCCCCCGAGCCTAACTCAAAGAGCCAAGTAAGTGAATTCTTTCGTTGGTGTCTTAAGGTGTTGGGTGATCCTATTGTTACAAAGAAATTGGCCCACGTGTTGACAGATGTATGGAGGAAGGGAAGACTGACGTTGTTATTTTTGCCTTATTACCAAAATGAGATATGTGCCATGTTAGGAGAGGAAGCGATTGTGGAAATAATTTAAGATGACAGATTAGCTAGGAAGTTATGAGATGGACGGTGTCATGTTGGACATGGGATACGACATGAACACCTTACCAAAGAAATCATGGGAGTTGATGGGTAAGCCAATGTTGGTGTGGTCCCTCGTTGACCTCGAGCTTTCCAAATAGTACAGAATTTATCCAATTGGCATGTTGGAGCAAGTTGAAGTGAACATTGATGGGGCAAAAACTAAAGTAGACTTTGAAGTAATCGAGATTATGGACGACTTGGACCCCTATCCATCTCTCCTTGGCATTGACTAGGCAATTGATAACAATGTCGTTCTGAATCTGAAGCAACGACAAATTTCCTTTGAGATGGACACCTTATGTGTCATTGCGCCACTAAATCCAAATGAGGGCGGCATGTACAATGAGCACATAAACAAAGATGTGCACAGCTCAATCATCAAGAATATATATAACATTATAGGGCGCAAGGAGGACTCTGAATCCAATAGTCGATGGCGAACTAAGTTGGAGGAGTGTCCACTCATATGACACAAATTCAGAGTATACACTGGATCGATGGCAAAACAAACTATATGAAGTGTCAACTAGGAGATGCACATGAATCACAAAGGAAATGCACTAGATTGGAACGAAGTTGCACGACCTATCGAGGTTTGATGGGACAAGCCTAATAGAGGCATTTATAGCACAGATGGAGGACATTGGGCATTCAACATAGGGAATTCAGTCCATAGATGCAGTGGTGAAGGGAACACTTGCGCGTTGGTGGGTGATGCACTATGTTGATCTACAGGAATGGGCACAAGTGGCGGAGTGCATCAAAGTACGGTTCCATCCCACAATAGAATTTGAAATAATGAGTTGGTACAATGGTACCAAGTATCCTAAGGAACATGTTAGTTTCTATGAGTGGCGTTGGATAGCCAAGAAGGTTCCTAGTGCACAATGGGCACACAGGTTTGTTTATACCATGGATATGGTATCTAGGAGTTGGTACATCCATGAAGAGACGAGAAGGTAATCTAGAGACTGGGAGAAATTGAACAATCAGTTCTACGCGACATTGAAATTGATAGCATCAATGCTTGCATAGAGGGAAATCCTAGTGAGAATGAAGAACTTTATCTTTAATCAGCAACCCAAATATCTTGTGCGGAAGATGGTCTACGCTTATCACAAACCAATGGTAAAGTTAAAACAACCAGTATACTACTAGAAGGTGGATACCAACGACGCACAGGAAGAGGACCCTCTGAGCTTACAAATCAATGACACCGAGGGCGAGCACGCAATCCAGGGAGAGGCTTTCGGTGGTACTGCGCAGGATTGCACCGAGCAACTTGGATCTTTCGTCTTACTTTTTTACTGTAAGTTTTTAAAGCACACTCGGAAACTTTGAAAGTGATGTTTGGGACCCTTCAAAAGCATATACATTCCTAAGGCGGGCGCAATGATAGTCCCAACACTCAATAATTAGCCACTAAAGGCATTGGCAAGTGAAAGGTGATTGAAATCGTGTCACGGCTCGTAGGGGTCAGATGCGCCAAGAAAACAATCCCAGCGCAATGATTAGGCATTGCGCATGATTAGAGTAGGACTTAGGTAGAAGCATATTAGCCATACATGCGTAATGAGTAGGTGGATTAGATAGATTGAGGCAATCGACGGGACAAGACATGATGTACTCAAAGCGGATTTAGAAGATTCGGGAGGCTTTAAGGGTTAATAGCCGAAGTAATTGCTAGAGTAACAACAAAATGACAGGATCGTTGGAGGATAGTTGGCTGACTAGACACATGGGCCAATAAGGCAGTGAAAAGATAGGTCGTTGGGTTCATACGAGTCACAACAGCATGATGAACGGGAACAGTTATGGCAATAATCACCAAAGGGAACGACGAAGGTTATGGAAGGACAGCGGATACATGGTCAACATTAATGACGAGTTCCTTTCCACATGGAGAGTTAGGCAAGTGAAGGTGATGGTGGGAAGTGCTCACATAAGGTATTTAATGTTCCCACCACACTATTACTCGACTATTTCATAGAGAGCGGAGAGTAAATTGCAAAACAGAGAGCCAAGTTCAAAGCAGTCGGAACGCCAGGCGCAGTGCACTTCGGAGTGATTCTGCGTTGGATATTCAACGAGCACAATCCTATCAGTCCACAGTTGGGACAGTGAGATAGAGTAGGGCCTCAAAGCAGTGTGGTACAAAAAGCTAGCTAAATCAAGAATCGACCAGGATAATGGCTTCTACAAGAAAGACTAAAGCATGAACGAAATTCAAGGCAATAAAGAACCAACAAATGCCTAAGACCAAAATCCCTCCCAAGGTAAATATCAGCATGCCTCTATTAGGAATGGTGCCCAACCTCAAATACACATATTATAACATACAAGGCGAGGTGTAGTTCCATGAACTGAGCTTCGACGCATATGCAAAGGTTGTTCCAGAGGACAAGGGAAGACTGAAAGTGGTCACCAAGGAATGGGCCAAGCCCCTCCACAAATCAAGGATACTAACATTGTTGGATTGTCTGCATTTCAGGCGTGGCCCAAACATCAACTCATGTGTCAGGTTCTTACTTAGGCGATTGCACGGTGCATTCCTCTAGCTAGACCATGCGTACCAAGTCAACCACTATATCATACGCCAAGTCTTGAGCCTTCCCACAAAGGGGAGGATCAAGATGATGTGATAGCAGCTAAGGATGCCACGCAAGAAGAGGTGTACAAAAAGTATGGCACAAGTAGAGGAATAAGAGGCTTGGTGATCTTAGCCATCAATGACGCAAGTGTTCAATTCGCCACGCAGTTACTTGCCTACAAGATGATGCGCAAGTGTCGAAATGATGAGTGCCCATTGGGGGTAATCATCGTCGCAAAGAGATATGTCCAAGGAATCAAGATGGTCTAAGCACATTACTTGATGAACAAGTTCATCCAGGACTACCTAGATGCACAGGACTTTGGCAAGGAGTTCCAGTATAGTTTGGAATTACTCCTAATAGAAATGATAGAGTGGAAGCCACCACCAAGCCATACGTATGACGCACAAGTGGCGCCATCCTTCTGCAGGTCAAAATTCATAGAGCTACAATGCAACTTAGACAAGAATATCCAATGCGAGAATAACACTACTTTCCAACAATGGTATACAGAAATGCTTCAGGCAACTACTCAAGCCTTCCGCATATCGCACGTCCTCATTGACAGGTATGACTATCTTCAATTTGACTGTAATTTCCATAATGTTTTCATCACCCCACTTGCAGCTCCGTAGACTCCTATTGAGATCCTCCCCTTTTTCATTACCGAGGAGGATATTTAACATGTCGTCGCAGAGTGGCCAGAGGAACTTCGACCCACACCAGACGACAATGTAGAACTCTTGGAAACAAGGAACAAGAAGAGGTAGGAGCGACAACAGGTAGAGGCAACCCAACTTAAAGGTAAAGAACTAGTGAGTGAGCAAATATAAGTAGAGGTAGCCCAACGGAAAGTTAAAGAGCTAGTGAGTGCACAAAAATAGGTAGAGGCAGGCAAAGGACAAGGGACCTAGTGAAAGGGGACAAAAATGAACACAAAGAAGACTCCATCTACTAAAAGAAAGCACGCAATGATTGAGCCAAGCCCAACCACTGAACCTAGTGAACAAAAGTGCACACCTAGTCTGTCGTTGCTTACTGGAACTACAGCCGTCTAAGAAGAAACCTTCTCTCAAACACCTGCAAAGTCCGCCATGCATAGGGTATTGACCAGCCAGACGGGAGAACAAGGAATTGACACCAACGCCCCAGGGCAAGCGCTAGAGCAAATCATGTATAGTTCATAGCATTGTTAAGGTGCTCCAAGCCAATTTGGATGTGCAGCAACTACTAAATCGAGAGTCATCACAAAATTTAAGTGAGCTTTGTTGTACACTTGAGCTTGCTCCAAAAATCGACACCACATCCCCATAACAAAGAATCACAGATAGCACTACTCACACCACATCACCATGCAAAAGTACCCAAAAGAGAGCATTGTGGCTAGACTCGTTAGTCGTGACAACCATCAATCCATCCACTAGTTGAATGCCTCAACCATTGCCATATGTTGAGCTCAATTTGGCACAGGTGCCTTCATAGGACTTGCAAGTGTATATAGCCGACATAATGAATGACTTGGGGGACATGCAGCATGCACTCAGCCAGTCTCATACAGAGCTACAACAAAAGCATGAGCAAGAGATAGATGTGCACTAGGAAACCCAAAAAATCATGCCCAGGAAATAGTAGCACACAAGGAAGTCAAAGAATGCTATGAAGCATAAGTAGTTGCACACGCATTGTTGATCGGCGGAGTGGAGGAAATATACACGCAAGTCCTTATCCCGACTACAAAACCTTCGGACCGCTTGACGCAAAACAAACTCATCAAAGAAAAGGAAAGGGTCCAATACTTGCAGGAACAAAACATAAAGCTTTAGGAAAAGTTGAAGCACACCCCCCAATCAAATCAAGGAGAGTTGCAGCAGCATATTGTTGCTATAGAAAAGGTGTTGCACCATGGACAAGCGCGGGTGGACGATTTCTCAGGGCTTGTTGAGTACACTTCAAGCTCCAGACGCACCTCTGTAATGCCCTCAAAATCAACACCATTGATGATCGCATCCACACCACTAAAGCACAAATCACCGAGAAGAAGCATGTGTTGCCCTCCCTACCGTCGGTAGAGCGACAGGAAACCATGACAGAGATTTCCAGTCCTTACAGAGAGATTGCATCTACCCATTATGACCAATAGAAGTTGCCATCCCTTGTGTGAGATACACAAGAGAGGGCCAATAACACCAATATAAACTTGCAGATGCACAAGCAAGGGCAACCCCAGTGGTAGGACTGGGTGTACAGATGAATCCTATCACTAGGTCGACCACACTAGTGGACATCAAAGACTTTTGAAAAAATATGAAGGAACTAATGGAAATTTTTGACGAGGTCAATGCCCAGTTCAAAGACTTCATCGCAGACCTCACAAAGACGGTGTCATCCATCACCTATGTCATACCATAAGTAACTTCGTTGGCTCAAGGACGAGCCAACTAATAGTGTTGGGGGCCTGTTGGCACCCTAAGGTTTTGGCAAGACCATGTGCAACACACAAGTCTACACTACACACATCATGAGTTTTGTACCATGCAGCACCAAGATTTTGTGTCCATGCCAACCAATTTTCTAATGTGTGCAAACCGGTTTTCCAACACACACCAACCAGTTTTCCATGGCAGACATCAACCAGTTTTGTATTGTGCGTGGGAACTTGTAAGATTCGCATGAAGAGAAAATCATCGTAGATTTTATGTAATATTTGTAATCATTTTTGTAACTAACCAAACGATAATGGTCGAGATTGTTAGTGAGTTGGCAAGTTTGTTGTGATTTCCATTCTTTCGTAAAGATATAGGGTATGCATGCGAACAAAGAGAGGGGCTAGTCATCTATTTTTTCATTGTTACATTACCTTCAGTCATTGTAGAACTTTGCTCCATTAGTTGTAGAGGATTTGATATGTTAAGATGAGAGAAAAAGTGGATCAAGATTTGAGTGGGTTTGTTGGTCTTTGTTTCACTTTGAATGAGCATTGAGTAGGCTACGGCCCCTTGTGTAATGGAATGTATCTGAATGGATCTGAGATTAATGTGAAGCCATGTTTGAATCATTATGTTATGGGTTTTGTTATGGATGAATGCTTGTTGTGTTATGTTACACAATAGTTTTATAAAGGTTTCAATGGATGCATAGAAGTAGACATGTCTAAACAGAGTATAATGTGCATCGCTTATCTAGGTATTTTTATGAATGAATGTGAAATGACTCCATGGTTCTGAGCCAGATGTCTCATGTTTGTACTATTCCTTCATGATCTGCACAAGTATTCAGTCTCTTTAATTCTCATAGTGTCCTGGGTGAGACCTTCTTCAATCCTTGAAGATTGAATATGCCGACACCTTTGGGGTATTTTGTTAGTAAAGCCTTTTGAATCCTAGGTATGAAACCCTAAGCCAACAAAGGCTCCAGATTCTTCTTCAACCTTTTGAAGAGGAAGGTGATTGAAAACAAAGTGCTTGTCTTACACAAGGCTAATGGGTCTCTTGCAAAAGACCCTTCTGAGGTTCGAGGCATGTTTAGGCATCATTTTTAGAGTGTTTTTTTCTCCATATTCTCTGATAAATAATGTGTTGGATGCTATGGATGATTTTTGTAGGTTTGTTCCTTGTAAGATATATACTAGGGACCAAGACAGATTGGATTGAGATTTCTCTAAGGAGTTATTTACTACAAATTTCCTCCATGCAAAATGGCAAATCTTCGAGTATGGATGGCTTCCCATGTGAATTTTACAAGGTTGTGTGGGATGTCATTGGGGATAACTTCTATAGTTTGGCTTCTAGGTGGCGTTATGGGTTCCTCAATCAAGGTGTGATGACACCATTGGGGGCTAGAGACCCATGACTTTGCTTAGTGTGGCCTGTCAAAAATTGGGTAAGGCTTTGGCATTGAGGATTCATTTGGTGGCATAACATAGTAGTTAGATCATAGAAAATAGGTTTTATGCAGGGGTAGTTCATCCTTGACACTATGATTTCCACTTGGGAAGCTTTCGAGTGGGCCTAGGAGACTAGACAAGAATATCTCTTTCTCAAAATCAACTTCAACGAAGCTTAGTATTAGGTTGATTAGTCCTTCATTATAGAGATGCTCGCCTATTTGGGTTTTGGGCCAAGATATGTTTCTATGGTGAACACCCTTTTTTCTAATGCTTCTAATTTTTTATTATGTTAGTAAATAACTTTATGTCCCCATAGATTTTGTTGCTTGTAAACAAATACTTGTTGAAATCGACCAGTATTTAGGGGCAAGTGCAGGGTATTCTTCTTTTGGATGGCTTCACGATGTTTAATAATCATTTTGGTTGTGACTCTCTTCTCTTTGTGAGTGCAGAAAAGCATTCCATGGATGGTGCTTTGGATTGTTTGGATACCTTTTGTTCTACTTTAGGTTCTATTGTTAGTGACCAAAAGATGGGTTTCTGGTTAATTGTGTTGTATTCTTTGTTGAACGAACTTCCTACGGCATGGACTTACATTATACTTGGGGTGATTGGGAGATACTTGGGTATTTTGTTTGGTGTGGGTTTATCGCTAGTGGTGAATTCGATCTTAGTAGAAAGACTTGATTCTGACACTTGGAGCAAGTTCTTCAAACATACATATGGTTTAAGTATGGTGTCGAGAAGGGCCTCATAATGGTTCCTTGGTATGTATGCACCATTCCCAAGGGTAAGGGTGGAATTGGCTTGATTAGTGTTTCCACATAGGGTAGTACTCTTGCTCCTAAGTGGGTGGTGAGGTGCTTAGAGGGTTCTACTCCTTGGTAAGTCTTATTTTGACATCAATTGTTGATTGCCCAACATCCTTGGAAAGTTTGAGGCATGTTCAGCTTGTGTGATATTATTTGTATGCCTCACTTATTTTAAGTTTCAAGATTGTTCATTTTTTAGAGTAGATGGTTAGCTTGGAAAGTTGTAGTTGGGTTGGTTCATTGGTCTTTGGAGGGCAGCGTTACAAGTTGGGGTTGAGCTTGTCGCCCCATCTAGAGTTGGAGGGTGTAGGGTGTGTGTGTTACTAAGATGATATGTTTCCAAGCACACAAATTGCGTAGGAAGTGTATTTTGTTTTGGTGGAATTGTGGGATTTCATCTTGTGCACCTAAAGGGATTGGCATATTCTTGCTTGAGATTTTGGTTTGATAACCCTAGATCACCTATTGGTTATGGAGTTTAGAGTGCTCATCTCAAAGGTTGAGTTATTCAAGATGAATATAAGGATTCTTGGCTCATTTTGGGGGGGATGGGGATGGAGCTTTGGTTGCCTCTTCAAAAATATGACAATTGGATATTTTACTCATTATTGCACCATCTCCAACCTTGGTTATACAGAGATTTTACTCACTATTGCACCTTCACTATTCATGTACTAACCCGACACCACTAAGCATGCACCTTGATTTTTCCATCACCGTCATGTTCATCCTTTCTACAAACTCCATTCTGTCGAGGATCATATGGAGTAGTTTTCTACCTTGTTATACCGCACTTCTTACAGAAATCTTTGAATCCATTTATGCATAACTCTCCACCATTATTTGTCCTCAACACCTTAATTATTTTCTCAGTTTAATTCTCCACAAGAGCCTTAAACTCTTTAAACCTATCAAAGACTTCATACTTCTTCCTAAGGAAATATATCCAACTATTCCTCGAGAAGTCATCTATAAATGAGACATAGTACACAGATTTTCCCGGTGATAGAACCGACACAGGTCCAAACACATCAGTGTGCACCAACTGTAAAATTCCCTCTACCCTCGTTGCACCAGAGGGGAATCTTACCCGATTATGCTTCCCATATACACAATGTTCACATAAATCAGAATCCAGAGAGCAGTTAGGCATACCTTCAACCATACCCTTACCATGTAGTAGTCGAAATTCCTTCTCTCTGATATGCCCATGTCTTTGATGCCACAACATAGCCTTTTCTCTAGAGATTGTAGGAGTCTTTCTTCTTCAGCTCCAATCTTAGGAACAATGGAACTATTACACCCATCACTAATGGTGTTTCCCTGCAGCTTATACAGAGTTTCAATCTGAACTCCCTTCAGCAACACCATTGCTCCTCGAACCATCCTGTAGGTTTCTTTTTCAAACACTGTTTTTACCCCCACATCATCCATTTTGCTTACAAAAATCAAATTTTTGGCCAATCCTGGGATGTGTAGAACACCAGGGAGTGTTCTAATCCTTCAATCCATGAGCTTCAACTTGACTTTTCCTCGTCCTATGATTTTGGTTGTAGAGTCATCACCTAGGAAAACATCAACTCCATCGTACCTTTCATACTCACAAAACCACTCCCTGTGAGGAGTCATATGAAAGGATGCACCTGAGTCAACCAGTCATGCCATATGATCTGCATGTGTGCTTGAAGAAGCCAAGTACGCATCCCCTCCTTCTTCCTTAGAAGTTTTTTCTTCTATAGAAGGAGCATCTTCAAATCCATTTCCTCTCTCAACACTTTTGGATCTACATTGCTTCTTATAGTGCCCTTCTTTTCCACATCTCCAGCATACCTTTACAAACTTTCCGGGAGATTTAGATCTTCCCTTAGATTTAGATCTCCCACTTGAGGACTTTGATCTATTTCTTTCATGGGAGCGTCTTCTTGCAAATAATGCATCTGCGCTCTGTCCTTCCATGTTCTTCTACCTCATCTTCTCCGACAACAAGGATGAGACCACATCATCGAAACTTAAAGTAGTTTTATTACTACCTATGGTCACATCCAAACTATCCCACGAGTCTGGTAAATAGCACAATAAACTGATACATTTGTCTTCATCATAAATATTAATATCAACAAATAATTGTTTACTTACCATAGTATTGAAGGTGTTCAGATGCTCTGTCGCTGAGTCTCCATCTTTCATCCTCGGGTTATACGGCTTCTTCCATAGGAAAAATTTATTTACCAGGGACTTAGACTAATACAAAGTCCCCAACTTATCCCATAATACCTTGGTTGTAACTTCCCCTGACACATTCAGTAATATTGAATCTGAGAGACACAATCAGATTGTGGTCTTTGCCTTTCGATCCAACTTTTTCTAGTCTTAAGATGACGTTCCTATAGGTGTAGTACCTATATCCATCGCGATCCATTGATCTTTGCCTACCAACAGATCTTCCATCTTGAGCTTACACAGCTCAAAACTTTTCCCATTAAATTTCTCAATCTCCATTTTCAAACTGCTCGCCATTTCTTTTCACCTGAAGAATCAATACCACAAATATCCCAATGTAACAAGGTTTATCACATACCCGAGCCAAACCCCTGACTACAAAGGAGTCCCCCTGAAGCCAATAATTGTTCTGATACCAAATGTAGATTTTAACCTTGTACAATTATTTATTGCAAACATATTCTCAATAAAAACAGAAAAGATACAACGGCACACACACATTACATAGATATTTTACCCTAGAAACCCAAACCAGGGAAACCAAAACCTTGTTTAAAGTCGCACCTCTAATATTCTATTCACCATCTTCATTGTTTGCAATACAATATACATATAGGATCTCGCGGCATCCAAACTCCTAATCCATTGACCCGGATTAGTCAACAACCCTAATTCCTTAATCAAAATTAGAAAACCATCGGCACAAAACCATGTGCCAAAAAACGGATGCAAAAAACCACCCAAAACAGACCAAAAAAATTTCCTCACGGGCTCTCGCCCCTGAACCCCCACAAACCTTTCATCTAGGGGGTGCTAAGTGCCCCCCAGACCCCCTTTGGTCCCATATTAGTGTACGGTACATGAGATCAATTTTGCAAAGAATATAACACATTGAATATACCCTTTCACTTTTTGTTCTTTTATTTCTAAATACTTTTCTATGATATAAGACGTATTTTTCAATTAAAAAAATTAACTTGGACCAAATTCAAGTTAATTTCTATTTAAAATAAATACTTATTTGAATCCATAAATTAGTGATTTTTTAATAACAAGATCCACATAATGGCATAGTCCCTACAATTTTGTATTATTAAAATAAATAACAACAACAACATGAGAATGCTACCAATGTAGGGAGATTGATAACTATTTCACAAGCTAGATGTAAATACATTGGAATTTTGATTAGGAAGCAAAACAATAAGGAAAAATGAGCTTATGTAGTACTCCTAACATAAAAAAAAAACATATATGTGGGAAAAATAGTCTCCATGTTTTCCAGATTATAATAGTGTGACCTTATATCAAAGTGAAACTTCTATATGAACTCTATCAATTCATATAGTTTAAGCATATATTTGCACATTCTTTTAAGATAATCCAAAAACATTAATAATGCACTCTCAACATTATCGCTATTGATATTGCTTCATTGAGACTACCAAAATGCCATCCAATTAGGACAATCTCATGCCCCTAACATCCCCAAAAATGTTACTACAAGTATTTCACAAAATTTTGAATAGCACATGTTGTATCTATCTATCTATATACATGCATGTATTACTAGTTGTTATCCCTAGTTCCTAGGGATAACTAAGGAAATGATGTCTCGAGGCTCTCAAGTTGCAGACATGGAGTGTCGAGAGACAGCTTGACCAGCAGTGTCCACTTGCACAGACAGAGACCCACCTCGCCACCGTAGTTCCAGGTTCATCATGAGGATATCCACCACACCAGCTTGCTTCTAGAGGACATTGGGTCTTGCTCCATGAGGTGCAAGCCAGGTATTATGGTGAGTGTCATTTCAATATTTGAGGCATTTGAGTTTGTTGCATTTTAAACTGCTTTTGATTATGTAACGTCTGCTTGGAAATTATGCTCTTTGCCTTTTTTCACATTGGTGGTTGACATTACGCCCTAGTAAGTGGGTCACCCTTAGGGATAGATTTTCTACTGGGAAGTCCTCTTGACGAGTCATCGTGCAATTCATGAAGGGATAGGTGTATTGACCCAAGAAGGGATTGTCCCTCATTTCATGGGAAGAAGGGGTTGAAGGCCCAAAGGCTTGTAGCTGGAAAAAGATCAAAGCCAATCATGAACCTTCTAAATGCTCGTCCAAGGATCCCGAGGACAATGAAATGTCTCTCATAAGAAATTGATGGGACCCGTAAAAAATAACTAACACAAAATGCCAACCAAGATGGAGCATGTGTGGGCAATGTTTTTCATGCTTAGGTAGAAGCCTCACACATTGTCTTCAACTTGGGGAAGCATGATGTGACTGGAGTAGTGTTAAGGTGGGCATTGTTTTTCATGCTTAGGTAGAAGCCCCACCTTGGCTTCAACCTGGAAACATCTTAAAAGAACAAAAGGCAATAAATGGTCTTGGAAAAAGGTAGCATTGAAAACAAAGGTGCAACACACCCTCTACAAAGGCACCCATAAATAAGATATTACGATCCCTTGTATGTCATGAACCCCATGCCCAAGAGTCTTTCCCCCATCCATGTCACTTTGTCTACATGTCTTAGAGAGGGACCCACTTGGGAAACACTCCTAAACTTGAGGTGTGATTCACCCAATAGGTCACTTTGTCAACCCTCCCATACCCAAACTTGGCAAATTGCATAGGTCTTTGAGCACTTGTTTAGTTTGATGAGGTGGTTTTGATGCACAAGCTTGGGTGGCTCTTTTATTGGATTGATTTACTTATCATGATGCATTTGACTTGAGATCCTTGGAGGGTGTATCCATTATCATTGTGGGACCTTGCTTGATGGATAGATTTGGAAGAGAAAGCCTAGCTTGGGCTTCCTTGGGGCTTGAATCCCACAGGTTGGATACCATGGCTCATGTTCTAGACGATGATGCTAGCCTTTGGAGACCTGAGGAGACACCGTGGAGGACCTAACCCAACCCTTTGTTCACCCAATGACTTTCTCTTGAGTCTAAAACGTCACTTTTGAGGATCTTGACGTCACCCTGGGGCTAGGGTTGTGGTGGTGGTGCTTGACACTTGGCATGTTTTGATGGGGAGAGGCCTGGCTTGGAGGAAGAAGACCTAGTGCATGAGAGGGAGGCCCTAGAAGGCCCAACGACTTCCATTTTCCACTCCAACGACTTGCAAAAGGTGTCAAAATGTCACCCTAGAGGAGGGATGATGTCACTTTAGGGTTTCTTATGTGCACTTTTAAAGTTAAATTTGAATTTTATAATGTGAAGGGGCAAAGTAAGAGTTGTTGACCCCTTTACTTTGTGGTTTACCCTAAAATTAAGTGGACAAACACTTTTAGTAGGATTTGTATAAATAAAGATCACTTCTATTTCATTTTGATCATAGCTCTCCCATTGTGAGAAGACTAGTGGCTGAAATTTGTGCCCTAATTGGGCAATTTGGTATCTCTCTCTTGTGCAAATGATTTTTGGTGATCTCTTGGTGAATTTTTGAGCTAAGGTGGTGCGCACCTATTGGAGACTTATTCTCTTGTTTATGAATGGTAATTGCTTGGTGAACTAGGGTTTGATCTTGCATCTCTCTTGGAATTGGTAAGGAAAATCTCCAATTGTTGGTTCTTATTGCTTGTTTCATGATTATTGTTGGTTGAAACCCTAGGAGGAGTATAAGTGTATACACCCTCCATTAAGCTTCATCTCATTTTCTAGTTTACAAGTCATTTATTGCAAGGTTGCTAGGAGGAGTACAAGGGTGTACACCCTCCTAGATATACCTTAGTTTGATTTGTATACCCTAGGGAGTAAGAGGATTTACACCCCTAGGGATTGTATTGATCTAACTCATGCTTTTCAAGACTCCATTCACCCAAATTTTAAAGGCACTAATCTAAAGTTTGTATTGAAGAAATAAATTGTTTGCATTGGTAAACGTGATTTAGTGAGATATTGATATTGTTTAAGATGGAATCTATTCTTGACGCTTTGAGGTTGTTAAGGCCTCTAGGGCGTCTAGGTTTGCTTAGTCTTCTTGGAGCTATAACTAAACAAAATCTACAACCATTAGGGCTACAACAAAATTACTCTCTTTTGATTTATAACTCACATTTCAACCATCAAAATTTGCTAGCAAGCTGCCATAATAATCTACTAGTCTCAGCGCACTTTTTAGGTGGTTTACTTGCTTGTTTTGTGGGTTGAATTTTTATGTTGTAACAAGAGTTTGGGAACCTATTGCTTAGAAGCAGAAAGGCAAGCATGCATCCAACTATTCATGAAATACAAAGATGCCTTTGCATGGATGTATGATTATTTAAAGACATATGATACAAAGATCATACAACACGCCAGCCCTCTCAAAGAAGATGTTGAGCCATTTCAACAGAAGTTGCGTAAAGTTCATTCGATTCTTGAGCCATTGATATAGAAAGAGCTTAAAAAGATACTAGAAGCCAAAATTATCTTCAAAGTTTGCCACTCTACCTAGGTGGAAAATTTGGTACCTATAAAGAAGAAATTTGGGGAGATGAGACTCTACGTGGATTTCTATAATCTTAATCAAGTGCCCGACAAAGACAATTACCTATTCCTTCAATGAAATAAATCCTATAGCTCGTCTCTAGCGCCAAAATGTTCTCCTTGCTAGACGATTTTTTTGGCTACAACCAAGTTTTGGTAGTCGAATCTTACTAATTAAATACCACCTTTTGCACAAAGTGGGGAATGTATGCATACCGAAGAATGCATTTTGGATTGATAAATGTAGGTGCAACATTCCAACATGCAATGGACATGGAATTCAAAGGGCTGATTGGTTAGAGTGTTGTGGTCTACCTAAATGATGTTACTGCTTCTTCCAAGAAAATGTCAGACCACATATAGCAGCTCAAACAGATTTTTGAAAGATGTTGGAAGTATGGTATATCTCTAAATCCCAAAAATAACATCTTTGTTATTTTAGAAGGGAAACTACTTAGAAACATCATATCTAAGGATGGGATATTTGTAAATCCAGAGTGAACCAAAGCCATCATGCATATTCCCATGTTGAACAATAAGAAGTCTATGCAATCTTTCTTCGAGAAGATAACTTATGTATGCGAGTTTGTGGCTGACTTCACTGAAATTGTCAAACCTCTACAACTGATGATAAAGAAGGTTTCACAATTCAAATGGACCTTTTTTGAGTAAGAGGCTTTTGACAAGATCAAATCTACCATAGATGCAACACCATCATTACACAACACAAACTTCAACAAAGACTTCTCATTGTATACATTCACATCTAATCATTCTCTTCCGATAGTTCTCACACAAAAGGATGAGCAAGGGAATGAGTGCATGATTTCATTTATTAGCACTAGACTACAAGGGGCAGAAGTAAATTTCTCAGCAATTGATAAACAAACATTCATTGTTTATAACGTAGTCAAATAGTTTAGGCCCTGCATAATAAAAAACCACACAAAGGTGATAGTACCCCACCATGTTGTGAGGTCATTGTTCATGCAAAAAGAACTCGGAGAACGAAGGGGAAACTGGATGACTACCATCCAAGAATATGATTTAGAGTTCAAACTTGCTACCATAGTCTAAGTCCAAGGCCTGTGCAAGATAGTAGTAGAAGCACTGGCCCTAGTTGATTCATCAAAAGAAGGTTGGTAAAATTAAATATCACTACTACACACATGAGATTTTGTATGTCCATGTTGAAATGGATTCTTCATACAATGATTTGAAATAATATATAAAACAAGGTACTCCTCCCATCCATCTAAATTCAAAGCAGAAAAGAGCACTAAGGCTCAAGTCATCTCAATATCAACTAATCAATGGCATCTTGTTTTGGAAAAATCATGATGGTGTATTTCTTAGATGCCTTGAGAAGCATAATGTTGACAAAGTTCTCACAGAATTGCACGATGAACCAGCTAGAAGGCATTTTGTTGGTGAGATGACAACCCACGAGATCTTGAGAGCTAGTTATTACTGGCCAACGACATTCATAGATGCACAGACATATGTCTAGAAGTGAAAAATATGCCAAAAGAGTGCTAGCAGGGAGAAGAAATAGATTATTCATCTACAACCTGTGACGATTGAAGAGCCTTTCAAACAATGGAATCTAGATGTCATTGGTGAGATCAACCCAAATTCCTCCAAGGAACACAAGTACATCTTGAAAGCTACAAACTATTTCACATGATGGATGGAGGTTGTACCACTAACTAAGATAAACAAGGAAGCAGTTATCCAATTTCTAGAGCACCATCTAATTGCTAAGTTTGGCATGCCGTCAACACTTGTTTTAATAATGATAGCTACTTTTGTTCTTTGAAGTTCATTGAGTTTTCTTTGGATAAGGGGATTATTTTACAATACCCTTCTAACTATTACGCCCAAAGTAATGGTATAGCTAAGTAAATTAACAAAAACCTAATATGCATTTTAAAGAGAATTGTAGTTGAAAACCAGAGAAATTGGCATAATGCCTTACCAAGTGCTCTATGGGTTGACGAAGTGACTCCAAAAGCCTCTCTAGGAACTTCTCCTTACTTATCTACAGAAAAGAAGTCATTCTCCCTCCAAATATATCATTTCCATCCTAAGCCTCATGAGTGTAGAACTGCCCAGTCATCCAAAGGAGGGTTGATACCCTGCTTAATTTGGAAGAAGAAAGAAAGAAGGCAAAAAAGAAATTTGTTGTACATCAACAAACGGTTAAGAGATGGTTTGAGAAGCGATTGACGGGAGATAAATATTTCCAGGTGGGGGATCTCATCTTAAAGTGGAACAAACCACATGAAGAAAAGGGTAAACACACTACATTCCAATAGTCGTGGCTTGGTCCTTACCAAGTGGTTGAAAAACTTGGCCTAGGCATGTCTAGACTACAAAAACTAGAAGGAGAAGTAAACCTCCTTCTTGTCATTGGCCAAATTTTGAAAAGGTATTTCAGTTAGTTTCCTCCTAGGCAATTAGCTTATACATAAGTAGGTTTCTTTCTTGTTTGTTTTCAAAATTTTCAGTTGAAACTTTATTTACTTTCCTCCTTTCATTTAGAATGCTCGTAATTTTCTTTTGCTTTGAATTTTGATTACATGATCATTGCTTTTGCTTAGTTATTTTCTTTCAAAGAATTTTCCTTTTCAATTTTCTCCTCAAAACTAATTGAGTGTACATTGCAAGTACTATGATTTCTTTAGGATCCCTAAGCGTAGCTGGTCAAAGCCATGGAACTATATTCTGAGCCTAATGGATGAAACAGTGGTTCACAACACTATCTTTGATCAATACCTTAAATTTGGCATCTAAGTTATTAGCTCAATGGTGGAACACTACTTGGACAATGGATGGCTATAAACAACTCAAAGTTTAGGTTTGGGTAGCTTACTAGTCATCTCCAAGGTTCCATCCATACACATGATAATGGTTGATGTTTTACTTAGAGGTTGATATAGTGCCCATGGTTATATACATAAGGAAGACACTTATTTCAAGCATATCTAAAACAGTTCTAAGACAGTATGTATCATCCCACATGCCTTTAAACGGTTACTAATGTCCCCCATCCACCTCTCTCTCAAAATAAAATCAAAAGGTAAAGGCTTGGGAAAGACATTTGAGATCATGTGGGACATGCAGATATCTTCGTCGAAGCTATGGACACTCGTTGACAGTGGAGCAAGGCCTGTGATACATAGGTGACTCCATCTGGGCTATGGACACTCATTGGTAGTGGAGAAACACTAAGAGAACAAGAATAAAATAGCCTAGAGAAACCTTCAACATCCCTTATCTGTAGCAACCTTGTGGCACTATACTGGCACCTAAGAAAGAACCAAGTCAGGGAATGAACTCCATCTTTTGGCCTTGCAGCTCTAACTAGTAAGTTGTCCAAGGTTGAAGTATTATCATTCAACTAATCTAAAGTACAAATTCTAGTCAAATTTTAGCGGGCACCCATGGAAGTGAAGCAAATATTCTTCATAAAAGGTAAGTGTTTTCCCCCTAGAACTTGTAATTATGTGACAACTTATTTGAAGAGATCCAT
>ML802952.1:153992-168119 GCA_009831015.1 Picea engelmannii
TCAATTAAACCATTTTTAATCTTTCTCCAAGTGACCATCAATATTATACTACATATGGACAACATAAATAATGAGCATCACTCACACATAAGATATACACATAGACAGATTTTCATGAGGAAACCCATAAAGGGAGAAAACCTTTTCTTCTTCGAAATGATAGGCAGTCTTTTAAGTTATGTACATCATCTATAATTGAGCACCAACTCAATGTGAGGCTACTACCTCTGTTTTACAAGATCCAACTTGTTTGAGAGCACCAACTCTCTGGTTTCTCTAGCACCCACTAGAAGGAAGCAACAACTCCCTGAGTGTTCCAGCACCAACTAGATGGAAGCACCAACTTCCAGTCACACATGCACCAACCTGTATAACAGAGAACAACTGTTCTCTCTTGCACCACCCTGTCACCCTGGTTTTTCTGGCTGCAACCAGATGGAAGCTACAACTCCCTGTCTTCAAGCACCCACTTGAACCTTTGAGGACAACAATCCTCCCTAGCACCACCCTACCTCCTTGATTATAAATAAATGATTGAATAACCTACAACACAGATAAATCGATTCTTACCACTTCTTCTCTATTCTGTAAATCTGGTCTACTTCTGATTGTTCTGCAATTCTTCTCTTCCTCTGTCTGTTCTGCAATTTTGCTCTGCTTCAAGATGTTCTGCAATTCTGCTCTACTTCAAGTTGTTCTGTAATTCTGCTCTTGCTTCTGTCTATTCCTCATCTGTTACTCATCTCTGAGTTTTATCTCACACTGCACATACTGTCGGTCTCACACTGCGCACATTGTAATTTTCCCTTTCTTACAGTTCAACTCCTTTTTCATTCAGAACGACCACCCATGCACAGTCGTCTCATATCTTCTTTTATTCACACACGCCTCAGCAACTGAATCGCCAATCGATCAAGAATCATGAATTAGTTTTGCTAACTGAATCGTAACTGATCAATTAACTGTGAGGTGAAACAGTAGCCCTCTTATCATATTCAAACTCACCTGCACCGTTGGATTACAAGAAACAAAATGTCTTTCGCATTTCGTATTTCGGCAATTCACGATTTTGCATGTCGCGAATTCCTATTGCGAAGCATCTCGACTCTCTAAGTCGCGATCCCCGAAATGGATCCAGATCAACGGTCCACAAAACTTCATAATTTGATCCCTTCTTTTCCTAATCGAACGACTGATGGGATTTCAACGTTTTTCCCTTCGAGTCTTCGAGACTCACAATAGTCCCATTCGACATTTCACGATTTCGCATGTCGCGAATTCATGAAACTCCATGTTGCGATCCCCGAAACCCCATGTCGCAATTTTGCATTTCGGTATTTCGCGATTTCGACAATTCTTGTGATGAGATATCTTGATGCTCCATGTTGCAATCCCCGAAACTCCATGTCGTGATCCCCAAAACTCCATGTCGCAATTTCCCATTTCGCGATTTCTGTGGTGAAGTGTTTCGACACTCCAACTCTCAGTAACCGAAACCTACACCAAAAGGTGTTTTTCGCATTTCGGCATTCCTATGGTGAAGTGTTTTGACACTCCAACTCCTAGTATCCGGAACTCCAAAATGGAGTTATTTCCCGGTCTGCAAAACTCTTTGTTGATGTGCCTATTTCGAGATTTCGGCGTTTTGCATTTCACGACTTCGAGACTCCTGTGATGAAGAGTCTCGACTTTGGACTCCTCCAACTCCCGGTATCCTGATATCCGGAACTCCGAAATGGAGTTATTTCCTGGTTTGCGAAACTCTTTGTTGATGTGCCTGTTTCGGGATTTCGGCGTTTCGCATTTCGCGACTTTGGGACTCCTGTGATGAAGAGTCTCGACTCTTGACTCCTCCAACTCCCGGTATCCAAAACTCCGATTTCCCGGTCTGCGAAACTCCAAAATGGAGTCTTTGACATGCTCTGATCTATCGCATTTCGGGATTTTCTACCATGAGTTGCTTCCTTGACTCCTAGAGTTTACGATTCTGATCTTGCCATGCGATCATCGTTGCGTTGTTGGTCTTTCCACTTTCTCTTGTTCATTATCGTCGGGCATAGCTTGCCATCAATGACAAACAAATACTCTGCCTTCTGTCTGCCCGTAATAAATATGCCAACACCGTCCAATTATCTATCAACTTGAACCAAACCAGACATGGAATAGTCCTGTCACTCAAAATGGAGAAGAGGATGAACAATGTATAATAAATCCCATCACATACCCAATACATGAAGTAGCATGGGAGATTAGAATTTAGATGTAAAGCCTGCATGGTTGGCACTTGTCTGGCATTAACGCTTGCCTCAAAACCAGAGAGTGTCATAGCCATATATAACTTAGAGGGGGAGTTCTTAAGGAAAGATAGAAAAGCTTAAGGCCCCATTTTTCTTTATTGTTCGTTGTGGAAGATTGGTTTCTTTATTAGCAAGACCGTCTGCCCTAACATTGTTTTCTCTTAAGATGTGATAGAAGGATATTTTGACCAACTTCTTTGAGAGCTTTGCGACTTTGGAGAGAATTGAAGCTAACTTGAAGTCTTTCGAAGGTTTCTGGAGGGTTAATGCCTTTATGACAATCCTTGAATCTCCTAGAACCACCAAATCTCGATTTCCCAAGCTTGTGATGATGAAGTGTCCTTGCAAAAGTGCAAGCCCCTGCTTGGTTGTTTGTTGCAATTCCAATCCCCTAGGCATAGGTGGATTCCTAGTTTCCTTCAGGACCACAAATGACCCCTCCCGCTCAAGCCATGCCTAACTTTAAAATTAGATGATTATTATTATTATTATATAATTTACATCATTAATATTATTCAATATTTAATTATTTTTATTTAAAAACTATTCATTTTTAATATCTTTAAATAAAATATACTTTTTTACATAAACATTTAAAAAATATCATTTACAATATAATAAAGTCGTAGTCTAAATGTTTTACGAAATGATTTTTCTCCGACGATTTTTTCCGGAGACATTTGTTCGAAATCCAACAAGAAATTGTTAGATCTGTATATTTGAGTGATTATTTCTGTATAATCTGAGTGCCCCAAGGGTTTTTCCACTTGTTGAATCCATTTATGCATTCATAATTGGATTTTAAACAACAAAAAATAATAATTTTGTGCATATTTATATGGTCAAATTCCGACGAAAAAAGAATTTCATAGAACAGTTAAACAACACCTATAAAAATATCCCTATATTCACAAATTTACTGAAAATATCATTTACAATATAAAAAATCTTTATATTCTCAAACTTACTGGAAATATCATTTACAATATCAAAAATATCTTTAAATTTCTAATCCTTTTAAATTCTATTTAAAAAACCCATTTTTTTTAATTCGTCAAGGTCATGTCAACACGTTAGTTGCTTAGAATATAAGCATAATAGGATAAGATGGCATATAATCCCAATGTAGTCAACAATTTGATGAGTCTTCATCATGAAAGAAAACGCACTAAATTCGAGTCGGTGATAACATTGATAGCATGTGGACAATGACTAAGCATTCCACTTGGAAGGTGGTGCTCGCACTATGTTATGTAGTGGAAATGTTTCCACTTTAGAATTATTGCCCAAACTTCCTTCAAGGCATCCATGTGCAAAGCACATTTTCTATGGATAAATTAGATGGAGTGACTCCTCCCTTGCTTCATTATATCTAATTTTTTTATTTACATAAAATGACTATAAGATTTAGAGTATGTTTTAAGTTGGTTAACCATTTGTGAAGCAAAGCACTTAGACACGCTTATTATTAAAGGTAACTTTACATGTTTAAGTAGTGTTTAATTATTATTTTAATTACGAGATTTACAAAATCATGGTTGAAGTGGTAAATCAAGGTTAAAGGTTAAACTATTAGAAAAATTGTGATAGAAATTTTTGCAATATGTTTTTTAATAGTGGTTTTTAACTTAAATTATAAGTTGATTTGATTGAAGAGAAATGTTGTATTCAATGAGTCACCAAGAAAATATTGATGAAGAGCTAAATTAAAGAATGACCACCACTCAACATAGTCAATGTCAATACCCTGCCCATTAGAACAATGTTATCTTTGTTGTTGGGAGTAGAACAACAAAAGAAAAACTATTGTCCACCAAATTCGAAGGCTTATAAGAACACAAAGCTTGGTGATGGGAGCTCTTTTGCATGTGTCCAAAAAAAAATGGATGTGCCTATTTTGTGGTATCTTGAAATAGCTTCTACAATTATAAACCTCCTCGTTATCAATAAGTATTGTCTTTTCCAAGTGACTTCATCATTAGGGATACCTTCAAAAACCATTGGTGCAACATTGAGTTTGAGTCCCTATTGTTGAATAGTGCAAAGAGAGTAAGAGAATTCTAAATCATGGAGTGCAAAAATGGCACTACATAGATTAGGGTTACATTAAACTTGAGATGAGAAGCAATGTGGTATATTATATTTAAACAATCAAGTGCTTCAAATACAAGTTTGCAAAGGGTGGGGATCAAATTGTCAAATCATGCTAGGTATGCTTCATAGCATTCATGTTTGTAAGTATGGGGTGTTTTAGCTATGGAGGAGATCGTTGCAATATTGTTGTGGCACAAAATGTGATAGAGAGTCAATAGATATTGTCTAACAGTGTGGGGGGTTGTCGCGAAGAAATTTGTTTCCTAGACATAATGAAAAACTAAAAAAAGAGAATAAACAAATCTTAAATGAAAAAAAAAATAAAAAAATGACTTTACTCGATCCTAGGTGAGAGTTGCCTTCCTGAAGAAAATTTATACTTAAGAATTTGCCTTCATGAAGAAAATTGATACTTAGAAATTGTACACCCTTTACCAAATGCGGAGGAGATGTTAAGACTTACTTTAACCATGTGGGAGGAGGACCAGGGGAAGGTTGCATTGGGCATGCAAAGATGCACAATTTTTTAACAATGGTTTTAAAGGTGATGTGTAGTAACTATACAAGTTTTGGAATGTTGACCCTTTTCAAAGGAATAAAGAAACCTATATACACCTTCAACATAATTATTTGTTTGTAAAAGTGATCACTAGATTTATGAACACAACTTGTACCAGGGTACAAGAGGTGTACTAGATGACGATCGCTCGCCACCAAAGCCCCCGATCAATGTTGATGTCACACCTACAATTAGATGACGATAATTAATTTTGAAAATAATTAATTAAATAAAATAACAAAACTTAAACTAGTACAAAGTAGATTAATACACCAACGCAGTTACTTAAGGACACTCATTTCAAAAAGTATATAACCGAAAATAATATACTAATCGGCTACTTCAAGCACACTCTAGTGGAATGTATTCAATTTCTTATTTCACTCTCCATGAGTATATTCAATTCTTTATTTCAAAAGGTGCATAACCTAAAATAACATTTAATTAAAATTATGTATTAACTTTTGTCTCTCAAATATAAAAATTAAAACCGTCCATTGTCTCTTAAATATAATTTCTCAAGGGAGACCTTGTTCCGATTATAAATTTTTCAAATTAAATTGTCAATAAAATAAATTCAAATAAAATTACAAAATTTATATCAAATTATTAAAAATTAATATATAATATTTATTATTATTTTACAAATCATTTTCAAATTAAATTATCAATAAAATTACAAAATTTATATTAAATTATTAAAAAATAATATACAATATTTATTATTACTTTACAATTAAATATATAATGTTTACCATTATTAATTATATTTTCTAAATTCATATTTTATTGTTTTTTAATATATGTCAAAAATTCTTTTTCAAAAAATTTCATAATATTTTTTTCATATTTTCTAGGCTCTTTACTATGTTTAAAATGTGTGCTTCTTGGAATTGTTTGTTTGTTTTAAGTTAGTATTTATATTACTTTCAAAGGATAGAGTTTAAAATATATATCATATGACCTAGTGTGAGGCCTACCAAAATTGAAAACTAAAGTTTGTACTAGGTTTCATATAGCAATAACCATTTGCCCCAAAGAGCTAAAGAAAAATGTTTGTATATGCTAGTTCGGCTATATAACCAATTTGAGTTCAAAAAGGGACTATTGACTTCTGATACTGATAGCAAGTGCAAATTGAAAACAAGACTAGTAACTACTGAAACTGAAATTGTGTTATAGGCATTAACCACAATAGAAAACTATAATTAAACACCAAATTGATCGCTTCCACCATCGCCTCTAGAAGTAATATGCCATGTTGAAGCACATGCACACTGACATGACAAATCAGACAAGGTTGACAAGAAGTCTGGATAGAAAGTGAGTCAAGGAGGTCAGCGAGCCTGCGATCCATTCGCTCTTGGCGACAATTTTGTTCTGCAATGTCCTAGCGTAGCTCAAAAATCAACTCTAGTTGGTCCTCTGAACACCACTATGGAGAATGCAGCTATGTCACCCTGCTAGGATTGCACCCTGGAACCTGTGAACTGCTAGTTGTGGCATTGGTGCGTTGCAAAGTAGGAGAAGCCTCAGTGGGTGACCGTCTTGCTACAGGCTGAGTTGAAGCTTCTAAATTTTCCTTAATTGATCAGAGGGAATTTCTTCCTCTACATGAATGGCATTGGCCCAACTATCATCCTCATGTTGGCTCGTTGCAGGGGAGGAGGAAAGCAAAGAAGAGTCAGAAAGGATAGACGAGGGTAGAGGAGAGAGACGACAACCACCTAAGCCACGAAAAGACCTTGTGCCTCGACTGGATTTGTCTCTTTCATGAGGTATCTCGCTAAGGAAAGGAGCAAAGAACCAAAGGGGGGGGGGAGAGGAATGAGAGACGAAAAAGGGAAAGGAGTCTATGAAGAAGAATACAGTGATGGTAGAGGCAAGTTTCACAACAGGAGTGAAAGTGAGAATGGAAATGAGCTAGGGCAGAGCTAAATTAGCCATGGTGAGGTTTGAGGACAATAAAAGAACAATCCCATTACCATAAATGACAGTCGTCATATATGTACTAGTTTGGAGCTTGCCAGCCTGCAAAATGACCCGAGACTTAATGCAAAGCATGAGAACTAAGCGCAAGAGGGAAGGCAACATAAATGCATCGTCTTGGGTTGGAGGTCAAGCATGTGGAAGGGATGTTGAAGTCCAAGTGGTTTGCTATGACCATGGCTAGGTGGCACCTCATCTGGGGCATCTTGGAATTGTTTTTTTTATGTAAATATTTAAAAACATATTAATCTCAAAATTATTTTGATATATGGTTTCAATATATCATGATATTTATGTCAATGAGAATAGGCACAAGACATAATTGTTCATTGTGGTGTGAATATGTTTATTGAAAAATAGGTAAAAGATTGAAAAATGTGACTCCAATATTTTTCCAAAAAAAATACCCTGTAGAAAATCCTTCGAGCACTTCTATGTGATGCATGGATGAAAAATAGATTAAAATACATCCCTAATTATCAACTTGATGATAAGAGTATCAAGAGAGTCAAACTCATAACCCCCAATGAGAAAATTGAGAAAATATTCCAAATTCGATTCAACTTAAATTAATTGTCGAAACTCAACATGAATTTAATATGTCATGATACTTATACTAATAAGAAATGTTTTTACTAGTATAATGTGAACATATGCTTTTACTCATATATTTTTACTTTAATTGATTATAATGTGAACATATATTGGCACACAAGGGTCATGATACTTATACTAACAAGAAATGTTTTTACCAATATAATGTGAACATATACTTTTACTCATATATTTTTACTTTAATTGATTATGATGTGAACATATATTGGCACACAAGGCAATGAAAACATGGTGACTTTTTGCTTTGGTCCATTTAATCCAATCAAAGAAGGGTTTACATTGGAAGTTCCTTGAAAGCCTCTTGGGATCCCATACTTCAGTGCACCCATACTTCAGTGCAGGGACCATTGCAACTACATTATTGAAGGGTGTTGAGTCATAGCAAGCGATGATATCAAGTCTGGCGAAACAAAGTTAGGCTAGGGTTTTTGGATTTGGCAATTGTCTTGTATAATGTTAAATCAATCTACATTGTCAAGTATTCTATCAAAATCTTAAATAGATGATAAACTACTTTTTAAATTGCAAAATCTAACAACTAAAAGGAAGAGATGCTCCAACTGCAAAGTTTATAACACAACATCTCCAATACAATTTCATAGCATTGGCTATCATTGTAGTGGATATGGTTATATGTGAAAGATGATTTGGATCTATTGGAAGTCTAAAAGACTAAGATGACTTTTAACAAATGATATATTACTATAAGTTTTAAGTGTTTCATAATTACTTTAACTTTTTATTTTGGACTACATACAACTAGTATATTAAAACATTTCTAAGATGCAGGTGTAAGCAACTTCACTTGTTTAAATTATGAATGATTTTATCGCTTAAATTATTTATATTGTTGTCTTATCAATATTTCTTTGAATTATTTAAGTTATAGTTTAGCAATAGATTGTGGAAGTTTATTATAATTACTTCAAATTTAAAATTCAACATTATTAGTAGTTTCTATTATTGTAAAATAAGTTTCCTTATGTTCAAAACAACACATCCAAAAAGTTTTAGTTCGACTAGTTTCTACAATTATAGTGTTAATTCAACTTGGACTATCCCACTAATAGAGTGGATTGTTCAAGGGGATTTCAACATTATTGAGTGGGAAGGTGATTGTTGTGGTGGTACAAGTTTAGTGATTAATAGTTTTGAGACGCAGGCTTAATCTCCTTGCAAGGTTGAACTCCAAATATTTGATCCAAATTAGAAGCATAAAGGACTATATTGTGGGAATTGGTTCAATTGAACTAACTATAGGTGGGGTCGCGATAGGGTTTAGGCAATGTTGGATCATGCTTATGTTTTGTGGGATGTGTTAGCGCTAGAAGTTGTTCTTTGACGGCTTAAGAGCAAGCCTAGCACATCTTGAAATAAAAATACTTGATTGGGTTTATACTGGAGCAAGAAGAAGAAAACAAGGAAAGGAAACGACAGTTAGATATTGTAAATCAATGATGGATCGTTGGGCTATGGAGTCAAGCAAACACCCTGCTCATTGAATGCAATCAATCTGCATATCAAATAAATGGTTTATTGAATAGAGGGAGAAAAAAGATAACACAAAGAAGAACATCCGTAAGGCATAGATCCTCTCTGCATAACTGAATTCAAGGTACTTGAATGTAAACAGTGACTAATAGGCAAGATACATTAGATCCTCGGATGCTCAAGAATCCATTAATCAAAGGAAACCATGTTCCTCAAGGTATACAATTCATTCAAGTAAGAAAACAAGGAATACAATCTAATAACACAGATATAATGAACCTTCAATAACATAAATGTTTACAAAAACAGATGCCCCTTGGGGTTACAATGATCACATGCAAAGTTTCTCCTACAACTCTCTCATAAGCTTCCTTCCCCTTTCTCATAACATAAATGTTTATATATCAATAAAACTAATCGAACTCCCTCTAGCACTTGAGAACTAATATCTAAAAATAGAATTATGTTTTGGTTAAGTTGCAAAAAATTTGTAGCTTGTTGTGATCTTTGGCCTGGAAAGATGAAAAAAATACAACTATCAACTTGAAATCTGGAAGTGACTTGAATACTGCTTGGTTGTCGAAATCATTCATTGAGAATACTCTACCACCTGTAATTTCCTTCCTTGAAATGTTGAAAATGATTTTGAATGCTATATATGTTCTCTTGAATGATTGCCACATGCCCTTTGACTGTGATGACCAATACGTAGCACCATTCAGTAGCGCATTGCGTAGCCAATTCTATAGTGACCTTTGAAAATAACTTTTCATATTTCGTAATGCTTCCTCCAAAATAGGTCTGCAGTTTCCATAGCGCCAATATTGTGTAATGACTGTGTCCAATTCCGTAGCGCCCTTCCCGAAATAGCTTATGCAGATTCGGTAGCGCCATTGCTGAGTTAGCTCTATAGTTTTCGTAGTGCCATGGAGTTACAAAATCTCTGTGTTTGGTGTTTGGTGCAGGCTCTCGATCCCATGGCTTGTGATCTGGGTGTTTGTGGACTCATGGTGCTTAAGCCTGTGGGCTAATTGATTTGTACTTGTTGTTTGTAGGAAGTTCCTGCAGGCGAACTTTCAAACCAAAATTCATCACTGCAGATTGAGTGCTAACAAAAATTGTCATTAATGAAGTTGGCGCTATGAAATGACCAATAATTCCACTGCAAATTCCTGTGCTAACATTTGGCTCCATGGGGGATGGCACTCTTCCTGCAAACTGCCAAGAACCTGTAGACTAGAGGCCTTACCTATCACCTAAAATATTTGATTGTACATAAGCATGTTTTTCCATGGGCATGGAATATTATACTGCTGCAAACCAACAAACTGAAAAGAACCTAATTGCTCGTATGGCGAGCTTATTCTCCTGCCTATTCCTACTTCTAATCAGTAGAAGAAAATTGATCAAGTAAAATTGAATCTCCAATGCAGCCAAGTAAGTAATTGACTAACAACTTGAACTTTCCTTCCAACTTTATGCAAAGTCACAAACACATAGATTGTAGCATATGGATCATAATCTTTGAAATCATACTTACAATAAAAAAATATGGCTTTAAAGATGGCAACAACTGAAACTTCATTATTGCAAAATATTTCCATATAAGTAGAAATTGGATCTTGAAATTTGTACAAAACTTGTTGTTGCTCAACAACTGACAGAGAAACATGCATGATTAATTGTTCATCTAATCCTTTATGTTCTCCTTTGCCATATCCCTGTGACTTAGATCCATCACTATGATGTGCTGGCTCATTATAGCTGATAATTTATGAGAGAAAAAAAGATATATATTCTACATCATTGTCTCCATAATGATCAAATGAAAGATGTTTCTTAAAAGATATATCATGAAAAAACTATTGATTACTCTCTCCAACAATGATATCTTTTAAAAGTGTATCAGAAATAAGAGGATTTTCATAAGTTTTTGGAACAACAGACTCATAATTGTTATCGACCATAGCATGAATGCATTGTTGATCATATATTTGTTGAAAAGTATAACTAGATGTGATTCCATTAGTCAACAAGTCTTTATAATTTTGAAATTCTTCCTCGTCATCACTATATTTGTCAAATATTGGAACATCAGGATAAAATCCTAATGGTAAAATAAATTTTCCTGCATATAATCATCTGCAATATGATCTTGAAATAGATTTGAAACAACATCACCTTCTTCCTCATCATAATCAGCCTTCTCATCTAAATTTGAAGCAACATGTACATAAGGAGAAAGATAGTCCTCTTGTTGTTCCTCCTTGAAAATGGATGATCTCTGCAAATCCAATTTCCCATGGTTTCTGCCATATCCTTGTGTCTACAAATTTGAAAGCAGAGGGTTGCCTCTATTGATTTCAATTAGAATTTGACCAAAAGACAACTGATCATTGTGGTTTGTATCTAAAGCAACCAAATCTTCAGATTTATAACAATCGGGAAAAATGGTAGTAGGAGAACCTTCGGCTTCTTTATTATCCATTTCTAGTTCATGTTTATGGGAAAGCACATCATCTTGAAGATCATTAGAGAGTTGATGAATATTGTGAGGGAGGAATTATTTTATATCTATAATTTCAATCTCATCATGCAATTTATATTCCCCACAACAATTGTCAAATACTAACGCATATGAAAAGTACCTTTTGCAGTGCTCATTGAATACCTTGTGGAAATCCTTCAAGGATGAAATGTTGGAAGGGGTTAATGAGAAATACCATTTACGTGCATTCCCATCCAATGAATGCATGAACATCTTCATATGAACATCCTCATGTTGTAGATCCAGTAGATCCATGCACTCATGAAACTTGATGAGGTGTTCGACATGATTGTCTTCTTTCCTCTCTCTGAAGATAGGCAAAAAATCTCCCCGTTATGTCAAATGAGCTACTAGGTGTGGGAAACCAAGAACTGCAGAGAAGATGAGAGGTGCAAACCTCCTGGCCAGGATAGCATCCATAGAAATTTAATTTGTCTCATTCCAGTGGAGTCACCAACAGATTCTGAACAATGGAGTCGCCATGGTGAATGTGCAGTCTTGAAGGTGTCCAACATCAGTCACCATCTAAAGTTGGAATTGTGCAATGTCGTTCTTCCGAGGGAGATTTTCAATCTGCTCAAATATGTCCCCGGCATTAGTGCCAAAAAGATGTTAGCACTATAATTTGTGCTTTGACTGCTTAAGAGCAAGCCTAGCACATCTTGAAATAAAAAGACATGATTGGGTTTATACTTGAGCAAGAAGAAGAAAACAATGAAAGGAAAAGATCGTTAGCTATTGTAAATCAATGATGGACCATTGGGCTATGGAGTTAAGCAAACACCCTGCTCATTAAATGCAATCAATCTGCTTATCAGATAAAAGGTTTATTGAATAGAGGAAGAAAAAAGATAACACAAAGAAGAACATCCATAAGGCAGAGATCCTCTCTGCATAAATGAATTCAAGGTACTTGAATGCAAACAATGAATAATAGGCAAGATACATCAAATCCTCGGATGCTCAAGAATCCATTAATCAAAGGAAACCATGATCCTCAAGGTGTACAATTCATTCAAGTAAGAAAACAAATTGGAAAAGAAAACAGGGAATACAATCTGATAACACAGATATCATGAACCTTCAATAACAATTTTTTTTACAAAAACAGATGCCCCTCAGGGTTACAATGATCACAGGCAAAGTGCCTCCTACAACTCTCTCATAAGCCTCCTTCCCCTTTCTCATAAAAAAAATGTTTATATATCAATAAAACTAATTGAACTCCCTCTAGCACTCGAGAACAAATATCTAAAAATAGAATTTTGTTTTGGTTAAGTTGCAAGAAATTTGGAGATCGTTGTGATCTTTGGCCTGGAAAGATGAAAAAAATACAATTGTCGACTTGAAATCTGGAAGTGACTTGAATATTGCTTGGTTGTCGAAATCGTGCATTGAGAATACTCTGCCACCTGTAATTTCCTTCTTTGAAATGTTGAAAACGATTTTGAATGATAACTATGTTCTCTTGAATGATTGTCACATGCCCTTTGACAACAATGACCAATTCGTAGCGCCATTTAGTAGCGCATTGCGTATCCAATTCTGTAGTGACCTTTGAAAATAACTCTGCAGATTTCGTAGCACCTCCTCCAAAATAGGTCTGCAATTTCTATAGCACCAATCCTGTGTAATGATTGTGTCCAATTTCGTAGCGCCCCTTCGGAAATAGCTTCTGCAGATTCGGTAGCGCCATTGCTGAGTTAGCTCTGTAGTTTCTATAGTGCCATTGCACTACATAATCTTTGTGTTTAGCGTTTGGTGCAGGCTCTCGATCCCATGGCTTGTGATCTGGGCATTTGTGGACTCATGGTGCTTAATCCTGTGGGTTAACTGATTTGTACTTGTTGTTTGGAGGAAGTTCCTGCAGGCGAACTTTCAAACCAAAATTCATCACTGCAGATTGAGTGCTAACAAAAATTGTCATTGACGAAGCTGACGTTGTGAAAACTCCTAATTCACTGGCGTTGTGAAATGACCAATAATGCCACTGCAAATTCCTATGCTAACATTATGACATTTCCTTCCTAGGAAATCTTTGTTCAATCAACGTATTAATGGATGTGACTAGTTCCAATCACTCTCATATTCAAACTTTACTTGTTGTATACCATGCAGTGGATTCACTTCCATCAACTTTGCTTACGTTGAATGTATCATATTTGGATTCATCATTTTTTTGTTTCTTAGTTCAAAGAGTTTGGAACCTTTCTGCATGGCCATTGATAACTTAAGGTTTGTTTCTTTGGTGGGAAGTTGTAGTTTGTTACATAGTTAATTTTATGTGAGGTTGGGGTTGGGTGATGGATTGCAAGTGGAGGAAGAGTTGTGGGAGGCGCTAGGTAGACTTAAGGAAGTTCTCATTTTCTTAAAGAAAATAGTCACAATATGACTCTTTAAGAGGAGGTTGCAAATATGGAGATGGATGTTCGCTAAGGAGAGGACTACACTGCTCGAGGTGCTTAGGTATGTTCTTGCCTGCATTAGATTCAGGATGGGAATGAAGGCTCTAAATTCTTCTTCAACTTTTTGAA
>ML802952.1:177544-190218 GCA_009831015.1 Picea engelmannii
CTAACCAAGAGGATGGGAGGTCTCATCACGAGCCGACCCATTATGTTCATAGGTATCTAGCAGTATGACATTGCCATTATCTGGTTACCACGCCAGGGCAATGACCCTTGGTTGCATGGCCAAGGGAAAGGGGGTCTCATCACAAGCCAGCCTTATCATTTCTACGAAAATACTAGTGGGTAACACTGTCAGCTCTCGTCACCACGCCAAGGTAATGTCCTCTGGTCAGATCTTGAAGCAAAAAGAAAGAATAAAGTAATAAACAAAGAAAGAATAAAGGCAATAGAGGGGCTTGGGAAAAACTGCATCCATGACAGGTACAACTCGCCTCCTACAAAGGCACTCACAGACAATACCCACCCCTGGTCTTCATTATGTCTGGACATCCTTAGACCATACCACCTCATGCTACATGGCTTGAATAATGTCCTTTGGAAACTTTCTTCTTCTTATGGATACTGGCCCAATAGGTCATCTTGTCTCTTTCTTCAACTTTGTATAGTAGATCAGTGTAATATCTTTGAGCTATTAGAGGATATGTTAGGGGTTTCATGCATGTATTTGATGAAATTAATGATGAAATATGATTGACATTACTATGATTCCGAAGACTAGTGAGCCCATGGAAGGAGAAGTTTTTGATGTGCGGGACCATGCCTAATGGACAGGTACCAGTGGACCGGTACACATGGGGAGATGATTAGCTCGGACCTCCATGGGGCTGAAGAGCCCATCAGATGGTTGTTGGGATGCCAGAGACAGGATAGTGTTATGATGAGCCTTTGCACATGAAGAAAAGAAGGACGTTCCACCCAGGACACTTTGGCTAAGCCCGGCCTAGGGGGGATCACCCACTTCAGATGGAACGTTTTCCTCTTGATGGAAAGGACGTCACCCAGGAGATTTGGACATCACCTTGAGTGTGTGGCGGTGTGATGAGGTTACTGGCACGTGTGGCAGCTTGGGGGAGCCCTAAAAGGGCTAACGTCTGACTTTTGGATGTTGGACATGCCCAAAAAGGGCCAACGTTTCCCTCAGAAGGGCTTGACGTCCCACCTTTTGCTCATTTTGTGTCTTTTATTTAGCAGTTAATGTAAAAACAGTGCAAATTTTGTAGTCAGCCTTGTCGGCTATTTTAATGACCTATTCTGTAAATTAAAGGTCATAGATTGATATATATTGAGGATGTTTTTCCCTCATTTGAAGATAACACAACTCACTCTCTTGTGAGATACTATTTCTTGCGCCCTACTTGGGTATTTTTGGCGTTTTAAAGGGAGGCGCTACTCTTGGAGGAGGATTTCTCTTGGCATTTATGGCATTTCTCTCATGGAAGGTTTACAACTAGGGTTTGCATGTGCTTTTCTTCATGATATGTAAGTGTTTTTCCTGCAAAACTTCTTGATTGAATGGTTGTAGGTTAGTATTCTTGCATTTGCTTATAAATTGCTGATTTAAAAACCCTAGGTAGTAAGCACACAAGTAGGTCATTGCTACATGTCCCCTTGTAGAGAAATAGTTTTCAGCCATTGAAAGAAGAGGATATAGCCTAGCCGTTGCTACACTTTTCCTTCTTTTTTCTGAGCTAGCATTGAAGTTGTAGGTTGAAAAGAGGAGACGTCCTAGGCCTAGTTGGACTACACCTAGGGTTTCACCTTCTAGGGTTTGAAGGCCTTGCCTTTGCAACACCTTCTCCCATAAATTTATACTTTGAGCTAGCCGTTTTTCCAAGTGTATTTAGAGAAGGAGGAAAGAGCACGAGGCCTTGCTTAAGCAACACCGGAGTGAGCCTCTTTCCCCTAGGGTTTTGATTCTAGGGCCCTGCCATTGCAGCACCATAGAACCCTACCTTCCAGTCTCTAAGTTTTAAAATCCTCCCGAGACTTTGTGCCCTTGCTTTTGACTCCATTTACCCTAAGACACTGGTTAAAATCTCCAACATTGAGCCTTTAGTGTGCAAAACCATCTTTTAAAACTTTAATTTTTGAAACCCTAACTAACCCTAACACTGCTAACCTAGGCTGATGTCATAGTTGGCGCAGCAAGCTTTTGACTAATATAAGCAATTAAATGATGACGTCAAGCATTTACTGAACATATTATTGATTGGACATACCGTAATCTTGTTCATTTGGTAGATATTGATGAATTAATGATCTTTCATAGGCTAAATAACAAAACGTTGACTTCATCTTGTATTTATTCTATTGCTTATTGAATAAAATGAGATAGTTAAAGAAGTACTAACCCTTTGAGTTATAGCCTGCGAATATACATATTGTGTTGTTATTATCTTGCTCCGGGCAAGTGTTTTCAACAAGGACTACACTTCTTTTATTGGCTGATTAGCTGGATTATCTGATACTGGTGGTAACCTACGAGGAGGGAAATCTTAACACTTGACCTTGTATCCTTTGCCTCTTCAAACCCCAGGTTACCAGGGACGTCTCCCTTGGGCTAACCTCCCTAAACATAAAGAACCTCCTCATCGAGGTGACATTGGGTGGGGAAGATTCTTGTTATGCCAGTTTGTCCTCTAGACCTAAAATACAAACTGCGCGATAACAGGTTCTTCTCTAGACCATGATATAATTTATTATGAGTCTCAGTAGGTGCCTTCGAGCTGTGTTAATTGAAAATTAGGAGAGCCCATCATGGAACATCTATGAGCAAGAAAATTACATATTTGGTATGTGATAAGATTCGAATCTAAGACTTGATCCCAGGGCTTGACGTATCTCTCCCTTATGTTATCCATCGTTAACAAACGTTGCAGAGCTACGTTTATGAAACATGTCTCAAAAACATTTTTAATTCCTCTTGGGATTAATGACCTCTGCATAATTAATGGACCTCGACTTGAATATCTAACTTCACTCTCATCTTCTCCGATAACGAGTTTCCATTTCCTAGTGTTTTCGTCAATATATCTTCTTCAATAATTGATTTTTGTTTCCTAGGTTTTGAGTCACTCTCATTCCTTACAATTTTAGTTTGGTGGCTACGACTAGTTTCTCCAAACTCAAGCTTTTGTATACCTCTCACTTCCCAACTTTCTTGAGTATTGGTTCCCAAATTTTCAGTGTTGTCCTTGGAAGGCATTGGGCAATCTTCATTATATCACTTTGCAAGACAAAATCAGGAATATAGTTTGCATTAATATAGTAATGTATATTTGCATATCTTATTTCAAGTTGGTGTACCTCTTCTGATCCAATTGCTTGTACCTCACGTTCACCACATTGAAATTTTTTGGTGTGGTCATGAGGTCCATTTTAGCACAGACCAAATTGTTTGGTACTCCACCATATGTCTCCCCTCGTCTTCCATTGTAGGCATAAACTTCACCACCAAAACCACCATCGTCAATATCAAAATCGCTGTTGTTGTAACCTAGATCTTTTCCAATGAGGGTTTCATGATCTTTCTGATCAAAACCAAGGTGTTGAAAGGAATCACAGTTCTCATATTCGCCCACACTACGATTTCCTTCATATTTGTTGTTTTCATCTTCATCCATGCTATGGCTATAGTTGTTACTATCATCATTAGTATTACCATTATTGTTGCGGAGTAAGGAGGATCAAGGAATTAGCTTGGCAACCTCTAGGTCCATCTTGGTGATGGAGGGATTCTTCTGGTGTTCTTCTTGAAGCGAGATTTCGTTTTGGCGAACACCCCTCTCCTTTAAGTGTTGAGTTTTTCATAAGAGATGATATTGTATGTGAATGAATGTCTTATTACAATGATGAGTGTTTTATTTATAAAGAACATATGGTGATCATGGGGACCATCCATGAAGAGATGAGTTCCTTGGGTAATAAATATATTTATACTTCATATTATATTATACATATATTTTATATTTATACTTTATATTATAAATATATTATTTCATTAATAATATTATAATTAATAATATTGCTTAATAATTAATAATCATATTATTAATTATCAATCTAGTAGAATGTCTTTCTGATGCTGCCCAAACATCAACACTCCCTCTTAGCGAGGGAGACATTCTACATTATGCCAAGATTACCTCTGAAGATTACCTTTGAAGATTACCTGTGGGTAGCTCTCAAATAGCTTCAGCATGTCACCATGACATCCATTACCTCACAATGCATATGTACTTCATCATGTGCACCCTTGTGACTTCATAGCCAATGCATCCAAGGCATGTGGGTAGTTCTCAAATAACTACAACATGTCCCCAGGACATCCACTACCTTGCAATGCATATGTACCTCATCAGGTGCACCCTTGTGACTTCACAACGTCCATCCAGAGTCGGTGGGTAGCTCTCCAATAGATACAACTTGTCATCATGAGACTATCAAGTTTTCCACAAAAAACTTGGATATCTTATGCATGATATCCAGTACCTTGCAATAACATTTGTACCTCATCTCTTCAACATGCATCTAGGGTCGATGGGTAGCTCTCCAATGGATACAACATGTCATCATGACATCCACTACCCTGCGATAACATCTAAGGCCATCACTCCCTTTGAAGAGGGATTACGTCAAGCTTGTCCCTGAAGTACTTGAACTTCGTCCCTTATAACGGTTTTGTCAGCACATCCACAACCTTCTTATCAGTAGCCACATATTGGAGCCTCATTTCTCCCTTCTGCACCATATTGGAGCCTCATTTCTCCCTTCTGTACCAATTGTCTAACAACCAAGTGTCATTTCCATGAGACACAGACTCCAAGTTTGATACCACACGAGCTCACATCCATTGATTGTTGAACATGTGAATCTATACATCCTCAGATATCCATAGTTCAACATGACTTCACCCCATGCAACCAAGGTCTGTGGGTATCTCTCAATAGCTACAACATGTCCCCAGGACATCCACTCCCTGCGATGCATCAATACCCAATCATGTGCACTCTTGTCTCAGTGCCAGCCCTTGAATATCCATAGTGAAAACATGACTTCACCCCATGCTACCAAGGTCTGTGGGTAACTCTCAATAGCTACAACATGTCCCCAAGACATCCACTCCATGCGATGCAGCAGTACCTCATCATGTGCACTCATGTCTCAGTGCCAACCCTCGGATATCCATAGTGCAAACATGACTTCACCCCATGCAACCAAGGTCTATGGGTAGCTCCCAATAGCTACAACATGTCCCCAAGACATCCACTCCCTATGATGCATCAGTACCTGATCATGTGCACTCTTGTCTCAATGCCATCCCTTTTTCATGCTAGATGAGTTCCACCTGTCTCAGTGCTAACCCTTTTTTATGTTGGATAAGAATACTCAGTGCCAGCCCCTTTTCATGCTAGATGAGTTCCACATGTCTCAGTTCCAACCCTTTTTCATGTTGGATGAGACCACTTAGTGCCAACCCCTTTTCATGTTGGATGAGTTCCACCTGTCTGAGTGCCAACTCTTTTTCATGTTGGATAAGAACACTCAGTGCCAACCTTTTTTCATGTTGGATGAGTTCCACATGTATCAATGCCAACCATTTTTTATGCTAGATGAGAACACTCCCTCTAAAGAGGGACCATGCCAAGCTTGTCCCTGAAGTACTCAAACTTCATGCTCGACATCAGCTTGGTAAACACGTCTACAACTTGATCCTCTGTAGTCACGAAACTAGAGCCTCACTGCTCCCTTCTGTACTATATCCCTGATATAGTAACATCTGATCTCGATATGCTTCGACCTGTCATAGACAACAGGGTTCTCTAACGACTTCATGCAACTCTAGTTGTCACACCAAATGTACGTCGCCTCTAGTCCGAGACCAAATAACTGAAACAAAAGTTCTCGAAGCCACATTGCTACTACACATATTGCCAAATACTCAACTTCATTTGCACTGAGTGCCACACATGACTGCTTCCTTCATCTGATGGAGCCTCTTACTCCTTACTATAGTACCCAACTCCCTATGGAACTGATCGTCCATCTCCCTCTCGAGCATTGAATATCAACTGAATCTTCAACCTGTTGACTCCAACACTTGCCTGCCAGAACAAGTCTCGTCATCCTCTTCTTATAGGTCTTACCTACAAGTCAAATTCAGTCCACTAGTCTGCAATTTCTGAAGCCACACTGATTCACAACTTACTACACATGCTACCACATACTCAACTTCAGCCGTACTGAGCGCCACACATGACTGCTTCCTGCATCCAACGGAGCCTTCTATTCCTTACTGTAGTACCCAGCTCCCTCTGGAACTGACTGTCCGACTCCCTCTCGAGAACTGAATATCAATTGGATCTTCAACCTACTGACTTCATCACTTGTCCTCCAGAACAAGTCTTAACGTCTTCTTCTTTTAGGTCTTACCTACAAGTCAAATTCAGTCCAATAGTCAGCAATTTCCGAAGCCACATTGCTTCACGACTTGATGCACATATTGCCACATACTCTGCCTTAGTCGTACTAAGTGCTACACACAATTGCTTCATGTTGCTCCATGAAACCATACTGGAGCCTAAAATGAAGCAATATGTCAAAGTACTCTTCCCATCAAGAATACCGTCGGCCCAATCTGAATCCAAATATCCATATAACCTGAACTCATGGTTTGTCACATACCTGGGGCCATAATCTAATGTACCCTTAAAGTACCTCATCACATGTTTTGCTGCGACCAAATGAACCTACCTAGGTTGCTCCATATATTGACTTAGGGTGTTGACAACAAAACATATATATGATCTTGTGTTCGTCAATTTCATCAACGAGCCCACCATCCACCTGTATAAAGTAACATCCACAGTCTCTAAAGTCCTATCATGCAGCAACTTCAGATTTTATACCATAGGTGTAGCCATTTCCTTGCAATCCAACATCCTGAACCTCTTTAGGATTTCTACTGTATACTTCCCTTAATTCAGAAATATCTCATCCCGCCTCTTCCATACCTCAAGACCCAAAAAGTAATGCATCATCCCGAGATCTTTCATCTCAAACTCGACAACCAATTTTTTTCTTACACTCTGAGATGAGCTTTTCCACACCTGTTTAGAAATAGGTCATCCATATACAACATTAGTATTATCGGACCATCATCCACAACCTTAAAATAAAGGTTAGGATCTGCATTTTTGTTTGTAAATCCTCAGCTCGTCAGAAAATTGTCGATCCTGCCATACCATGCTCTAGGTGACTGCTTTAATCCACATAAATCCTTCTTCAATCTGCACATTGGGTGTCCCGCAGTTGTCACGTACTCAACAAAGTGCTATCTGACTACAAGGACCATTCTTCCTGATCAGGGTGCCATTTGTGCCACATGAAGAATTTGAATCCTTCAGATGTTGAAAGCCACGCACTTTGAGTCTTATGTCCTTTAGAAGACTATGCCAAGGCCATTCTCCATTGGTGAAATTACCATGACCAATCCTGAGAGAATGTTAGCCCGATGTTGAAACATTAACACTTAAGAATAACTTTTGAAATTAGATAAAACCCCAATACTCCCTCTTAATGAGGAATGTATTATATACAACACAAACTCTAACATTGTCACCATCCACACAAGATCATGACCATTGACTATCGGGCACGTGAAATGATACATTTTCTATGAACACACATCCTTCATATACTCAATGTCATGCGACTAACCATGTTGATTTTCTAGTGTTAAATTAGACAAGCACAATTTTCTGCAAGTGGTAATTTCTTCCAACGATATTACTTTAGTAAACTCTAGAACATCACTAAGTAATTACACTCAAAAAATTTCAACTACTTAGAAACTTCAGTCTCTTCCTTAGATCACTTCCCACGTGTGAGAGAGAAAAATATGTGTGTCTATTGTTGTGCCTTTTTATAGTAATATTAAATTGATCCAAAAAGACACGTCTCATTGAAAATTAATATTTAAAATTAAATTAAATTTTATTTCTTATAAATATTTGGAGAATACCTCACGTAACTACCCAAAGTTTAATTTGGTTATAATCCAGCCACATAGTATTTGACTTTGTTAAATTGTTCCTCCATAATTCATGCGATTCTTTGCATAAATATCGGTAGAAGTAAATATACAGTACATTCCTCATATTTAGGTAATTAAACATTTTTACTAGAAATTATTGCCCACCATAGTAAAAAGTAAATATGTTGTACATAGAAATTGCAACAACCCCATAAATTTAACACTCCCAAGACTTTACTCTACTCTCATTTTCCTCGGCCCTCCTGTGAGGGAGTCAAGCCTAGTATACCATGTTGAGTTTTTCATAAGAGATGATATTGTATGTGAATGAATGCCTTTTTACAATGATGAGTGTTCTATATATAAAGAACATATGGTGACCATGGTGACCATCCATGAAGAGATACTTCATATTATATTATACATATAATATAAATATATTTTATATTTATACTTTATACTTTATTATATATATTTATACTTTATATTATAAATATATTATTACATTAATAATATTATAATTAATAATATTGCTTAGTAATTAATAATCATATTATTAATTATCAATCTAGTAGAATGTCTTTTTGATGTTGCCCGAACATCAACATTAAGTACGCCAAGACTCCCTTCTCTAATTGTTCTTCCATTATTTCATTCACATAATTCTTCATTTCTTCGAGAGTGACACTCATATTTTCCATAATGTTTTTTGTGTTTCCAAGTATGGCATTTATGGTTTTAATGCTTACACATGTGACTTCAATTTCATTATAGATGTTTCGCTCTTTTACCAATTGGAAGCATGAACTCGCTATATATAAAATATATATTTATTATTCGTTGTCTTATTCAATGTACATCAACAAGTATTAAATACGCGTAAATGAGTAGAGTCGTGTCTTTTTGTTTAAAAAGACGTGACTTTACATTAAAAGTATAATTATTACATTAATGATTTAATTAGTAATTAATTAACATTGTAATATACATAAGGTATATTACAACTTGCTTGTGGAGGCAGCCAGTTTGGGACTTGAAAAGAAAAATTGGAGAAAAAGGTAAAATCTTGACTCTATAAGATCAAATCCTGACAATAAGAAGGACAACATGCCTGTGGAGGCAATTAGGTTGGGACCTGAAAAGGAGGATGGGAGTTTTCTTATAAAACTTCGTCGTGAGGAAATGGTGGCTTTAGAGTAATGTGCAAGTGCTCTGATGGTTGTAGGAGAAGTTTTGGTTCCAATTTAAAAGAGTTTTATATTAGTATAAGGAATTTTGGGGGAAATCATTATAGGTGTCAAGGAAGCTCATCCTTGTTCCTTGAAAACAAATATTGAAGACTCCTTAGATGTTCTAGGTCATGATGGTGATACTTTGTGTGATAATTCCTTGGTACACCCCATTTGAAACCCTCCTTCATATGTTCATCTTAATAATATTATTAAAGATCTAATGTTAGTTGTACTCAACCATGGGGATAAAAAGGGAAGGGGTAAATACTCTAAAATTTATCAGAAAGGGGACTCAATTTCTGAGGGGTTTGGAGGGATGGTGCCATTGTCGTGTGATTCAAAACCCCACACTAAAATTTTGAAGATATATGATGGGGTTTGGGGTAGACTTAAAGCATATTCCTCTTATAGTGGAGGTATTCATTGTCACCACATATCAAAAAAGGGTAAATATATGATATATGTCTTGGCTTTTAGAGGGTTGGGAGTGGATATATTAAGTGATTTTGGGACAAATTCTATGGGTAGAAAGTCATCACTCAAACATGCTTAGGAGAAGGCTATCAAGGAAAATAATGAAGGTCATCAATGTGTGTTAATAGGGGTTCTTAGAGTAGGTTTACTACCATCCCCTATTCTGAAATGGAGATTCACTCTTAAATATCAAAGGTCTAGGAGGTCAGACCAAAAAATTGACCCTCAAAAGACTAATGGAGGTAGAGAAGCCGAAAATATTATTGTTACAAGAACAAATGGGGAGAGGAGATCCTTTTGTATCAGGAGATTCTATCAGGCTTTCTAAGGGCATCATTTATGGTTGGACTCATAACTTGACATTAACTAATTCTTATTGTATTTTTTCAGGTCTATGCACCAATTTCTTCAAAAAGAGTTTAGGCAAGCTTATAACTATATTGAATGTGTACAAATCAATGAAGACAAACAACCTTTCTAGAATAATATTTTCACACTTAAATGCATACATGAAGGTAAGTTGATCTTAGGTGGTGATCTAAATTTTACTTTAAATACCAGGGAAGTTTGGGGTTCATCTTCAAGAGTCAACAAACTTTCTAACTTCTTTCATTTTCAAATTGAAGTTGCTACATTGGTAGATATAGAACTTATAAATATGGGACCTACTTGGAACAATAACAGGGTGGGAGTTGAGGGGATCTCTAAAATATTAGACAAGTTTTTGGTCTCAAAAACATTATTGAATGGGTTGGACAGATGCAGGTCTTGGATTGTTCCTCCACGATGCCCTGATCACAATCCTATCATATTAGAATTGGATCTTGGTAATCCTAAATTAGTGGTCCCTTTAAAATTCAACCCAGGATGGATTGTGGAAGAAGAATTTCATATCATAGTAAAGGAATAATGGAGACATTATGATCCAACTCTAGACTCCTCTACTTCTGAACAATTTGTTGGTCCTTTATAGATTGCTAAAGAAAGAGTTGCATTATGGGCTAGGGATGGATTTAGAAATAGAGACAGACTTCTTCGAGAGGTGAAAAAGATATAGAGGGGATGCTCTCTAGTAATCAAAGAAGTCTCTTTAATGCATAAGAGATGATAGAAAAAAATAAAAAATATATAGTACCAAAGAAGAAAAAGCTATTAAGGGAGAAATAAATGCAATGGAGGGTAAAAAGCAGGGGTACCTAGCTCGAATTAAATGATCGAAACACCAAATTCTTCCATAAATATGTTAAACTTATGCTTATACTAAGAGGGGAGGGGTGAATCAGTATAAGACACTTTTTACTTTATTTAACCATTCATTAGCCGAGGGTTTGAGAAAGTTGATAAATAAGGCTAAAAGGTAGAGGAAATTTTAGGGGATTAAGGTTGGAGGCGTGGAAACACTTAGTCACTCACCCTTTGTGGGTGGTTCTTTTATTTTGATTTGGCTTGGTGAAGAGAGTAGGCAATTCAAAGACATTTTGCAGTTATACAACACAACTACATGGATGGACATAAACTCTCAAAAGTTATCCTTGCTTTTCAATAATCTGGAAGAGGGGCTAGTACAATCTCTAAAAGGATTTTTCCTTTACCAACACTGTGAATTTCAAGATGGGATAAATTATCTAGGGTTCAAACTTAAAGAAAACGGATATGGCATAAATGGTTGGAGTTGGTTACTTACTAAAATACAAAATATAATATCCTTCTGGTGTAATAGATGGTTGTCAAGAGGAGGTATTTAATAGTTTTAATAAAATTGGTATTGGAGGCCATTCCAGTGTGTTGGCACTCATTGGCACATATGTTGAAAGGCATTCTGGAGAAAATCAATCAAATTTGTTTTAATTTTCTTTGAAGAGGGAACAAAAATAAGATGGGCACCCACCTTTCTGGTTGACAATCCATGCGGGCCTAAGGATATGAGTGATTGGGGTCTGAAGAACATACACACACATCGCTTTGGTAGCAAGGACACTTTGGAACTTAATTTCTATAGACAAACTCTGGAAGGGTATTATTATTCAAAAGTATATAGCATCAAGAACACTAAAATATTGGATTAGAAAGGAAAGGAAGAGCATCTAAAATGTTTCAAGTCTATGCAAGGCCCTGAATTTGGTTTTTCCTACTATTGATTCCTTTTTGGCTTGGAAGGTTGGAAATGGTTCTCAGGTGAGAGTGGGATCAAATGAAATTATAGGATATGATAATGGTGTTTTTCCACTAATGGAGTTGATAGAATACTTATAAGAGGTTGGTAGATGTACTTTGAATTTAATAGGGAATCCTACCACAACCAATAACTAGCAACAAGGTTGGTTGACAACGTAGGATCTTGGGTTGACAGAAGATTTAAGGGTAAAATCATGAATCTGGGTAACACTTTTGTGAGAATCAGGTCGCAAAAATTGCTAATGGCAATTTTTCAGCCGAACTCTAGAAATTTTTCGGCCAAAATGTTTTTTCGACCGAAAGTTAAATCTAACGACACACTTGAAAATCTAACGACACTTTTAAATCTAACAAGAATTTTAAATATAAAGTTAGCTTTTCGTTAAAACTAACTTTCAGTCGAACTATTACTTCGGTCGAAACCCCGTAACTATGGCACTTTCCATAAAAGTATGTGTTCACTTCAACTTACTCCAATTTGGGAAGGAGCAGACTCCTTAAAATACTGTAAGTTTGGTTTCATAACTAATACCAACATTTTCAGAATTGAAAGGACTTTCATTTTATACAATTTGTATTCAATTTAATTGTTTTTTAGTATTTTTAATTATTTTTATAAAAAAATCTGACATAATGATTCGGTAAAATGAAAAATCAATATCTGCAATAATACATAGTAAAAACTTATCATGGTGCTGTAATGTTCAATTTGCAAAAAATGCAAAGGAAAATCGCGGGTGGAGATAGCAAGTAGGGTTTTGGAGGTTCAGGGTTCGGCCGAAATGGCAAACCAGGACGGAGGGGAGCCGCCGCCCCCTCCCTCCCCCTCTGCGACCTTTCACAAGTTGATCACAGCCTGCT
>ML802952.1:229670-246716 GCA_009831015.1 Picea engelmannii
TGACTTTGTCACCTCACTTTATCATTTAAATAATCTTCTTTGATTTTGTCACTTCACTTTATTATTTAAATAATCCTTCTTGACTTTGTCACTTTACTTTATCATTTAAATAACAATTTCTTCTTTGCAATCACTTTGACTTCTTTGACCTTTTCGGGCTTCAAACCAACATATGAGGGTCCTCCAACTTCGTAAGGCCATAACTCTCAAACCATGAGGAGTTATGTGACTTCCACATACCACCATAAATGGCATGACATGTACTATCCATATAGAATAATATTACCTTAAAATATATTAAAACTCATACCATTATACATGAAACAACCTTGGGTCCATTACCCAAACCTTTGTGCTACCGGAATTCGCTACCGAGCTTTCTTCAAGGTTGACATCAATGACAACCAACCTTAATCAACATGTTAATACCCAGATATGCAGGGTTAAAATGTTGGCATCTTGTGTTAAATTATAGAAGCACATGTGGTAAAGACATCTGCGCTACCATAAAAAGGACATTCTTACAGCGCCATCATAAACATGATGTCGTCAAAATTACAACCTCTTCATCGATTTTGTATCATTTCCCAAATTCTTCATTGGTTTGTCAAAGTCTCCCATAGCATTAAGTTTCCAATTCTTGCAATATGTCATTACCTTTGGTGTCTTTAATTGAATTTAAAGATGACAAATCCCACCTTTAGATTCTAGTGCACTCCAGGAGTCTTGAAATTTGATGAAGTTTTGTAAAATGCCATTGTTTTTTCAATGTCCTCCTTGTTTCCTTTTGCACGTTCTTTGACCTTTATCGATTTTGCCAAATTTTTATTAAAAAATAAGTTTTTATTATTTAATAAGTTTTGGGAAAAAAATGTTTTTGCATCAAACCCAATCTTTTAGCCGAGAGTTACACATCCATCACCAAGGCCACATCACATGCCAAACATCGACAACACCCACACAAGGCACTGCGAGGAGAACCCACAAGTCAAAATAGTGCACAACGCGTCGATAAAGGGCATGGAGGGCGATGCTTTTAAACTCTTCAAAAGTTTATTGTACATTGCATGTGGGATATGCCCACATACACAAAACAAAATTCGCCCAACATCCATATCAGAAGCAAAAGGAGAACATGTGGTCCAAAGGCCAGTCAAGCGTCGAGAGGGTGTTTATCATCGGCAGTAGAGAACAGTGTCAAAGAAAGGTCTGCAAGGGTCGAGAGGATGTCCATCATCGTTGACAAAGGGAGAAAAATAAACTAATAAAAGTATTGAAGGTTAATGTATCGCACCCATTATTCACAAAATTGTCCAAATATTAGAAGCAACCATGCCAAATTATAGACAAGTGTCCAAGCTAGTGCCAAAGCTCAAGATCCATTAGCAAGAGCACTCACCAGTCTCAAGAGAGCATACAAATGTCAAAGTGATTATATCAACAACAAATTATTTGTTTATGGGTGATTATGTGGATCGCAGGAAGCAGATCTTAGAGAAAATATGCCTTCTCTGTGCCTACAAGATTAAAAACCCATAGACCTTTTATTTCAAGGGGAAATCATGAATATGTTTCAATCAACAGAATATATGGTTTCTATGATGAATGCAAGTGATATTTTAATGTTTGTCTATGGAAGATTTATACAGATTGTTTCAAGTGTTTGCATGTTGTTGCACTTATTGATGAAAATATTCTTTGTATACATGGAGGGTCTTTCTCCTAATTTCCATAGCTCGAATCAGAACAAAAACATTGCAAGGAATACAAATGTTCCAGATCATGGTATTCTATGTGATATTCTTTGGGCTGATCCAGTTAAGGATATCAAAGGCTAGGGTCAGAATGACAGAGACTTAGTTTCTCAAGAAAATGATATTGAAGCAGAGATAGTTAAAATACGTCAAAGACATAAACAAAAACATAAGATAAGTGGCAGAGCACCTAGCAACAATGGATCAAAATCCAGATTCCAAGTATTGTTCATTCATCTTTAGATATGAATGTATCGTATCCATATTTCCACTGTAGAGTATTTAAGAGACATGGCATATTTTGATCTTTTAATAATCAACGTCCAATCCCATATTGTGAGGCCTCAGATTATTTTCTCCGGGCAACAATTAAAGCATTGAAGACTTCATCAAAGGGAAAAATATCAGGATTTGATCAACCTAAACCAACATTTTCAAGCAACAGCTTGAGTGACAGATTTGATGGAGGAAGCAAAGCATATGGCAACTCGAGATTGAAGGGAGAATCAAGATATGCTTTGGTCAAAGTAATTGTCATGAAAATAGGACCTGGAAACAAATTTCCCTATTCTCAAGTTACACATCATATTTTGTTACTTCTTTTTTAGGTAAAGAACGATCTTTGATCCTCTTTTATTGTAATTGATCCCTATCTATAGGAGGGGACCTCTACGGTCTATATATTGAATATTTAAGCATGTAATAAGGGGGGTGAAATCCTCGGAGGGTGGAATTGGGAAGTGCATAAACGTATTGTCTCTGATTGTAAAGTTTGAAACCTACTTCATAATACAGTCAATGGAAAAGGCTATTTGATGGTTAGACTACCTCATCTTGTCTTATATAATTTCTTATCTTACTTGAATGCATATATGTCTTTGCAAAGCATTTGATGTACCTTGTTAGTGTTTGAAAGCCAATACAGATTTTGTTGATCGCTTATTTGCTATAGGAATTATATTCAAGTACTTTATTCTTATTTATGAATGATATTTAGGATCAAGAATTTTCTTTGTGAGTGAACAAATTTTGAACTTGAAGTTTCTTTTCCTTTATTGCTATATTTCTTTATCTAGCTCATCAGATTGAAAACCATTGACTAAGTATGTGTGGTAGAAACTTGATTTTGTAACCAAAAACTCTTATTGTCCTTTTTATTCCCTACTTAACCTACAAACCAATCCAAAACCTAAAAAGACCTACAAATATAAATTGTTGCAATAACTAAAGTTCCCTAGCTTGGCCTTAGCATTCAAGGACAACTTTAGGGACTAACACTTCCAATGGTAACCATTGCACCCATTGATGTTGTTTGTTCGAGGAAAAACAACGCAAGTAGGTTTCCAAACATTTATTGACAACTTCCATTTGGCCATCCGTCTGGGGGTGGTATGTTGTACTCATGTTCAATTGTGTGCCATGTACTTTAAACAATTCTTGCCAAAATGTGTTGGTGAAATTCGAGTCACAATCAGACACAATGGATGTTGGCATGCCATGCAGTTTGAAAATATGATCAATGAAAACTTGCACTACGATAGTGGGCATAAAAGGATGTGGTTAGGCACAAAAATGTGCATACTTTGAGAGGCGATCTACCATGACCATGATGATCGACTTGTTGCCTGCTTTGGGGAGGCACACGATAAAGTCCAAGGAGATGTCAGTCCAAATAGAAGCTGAAATGGGTAGCAGTTGTAGAGCTCCTGGGGTCTTGACAATTTCCCCTCTATTGCGTTGGAAAATATCACATTCGGTGACAAAGGTAAGGATGTCCTTCTTCATGCCTTCCCCCCAAAAAAGAACAATGAGTACGGGCATAGGTCTTTCGGAAGCTTGAGTGACCAACAATAGGAGATGAATGCAACTCATTTAAGATTCTATGCTTGAGTACTGAAGTCGTAGATAGAACCAAGTGCTCCTTATACAGGAGGATTTAATTATCTTTCCAAGTGTAGTCGGTGGGTAGGTTAGGGTCCTCCTCAAGTCATTGAATTACCTATGATAGAGTTCGGTGGGTTATCCACTCTTTTCGAACTTTCTCAATCCAATTAGGGACTGGTAATGATAAGGCAAAGAGGGAGCCTTCATCCTCATATTGTCTGGACAATGCATCTAGCACTACATTATATTTGTTGTTTTTATATATGATCTCATAATCATAATAATAATAATAATAATAATCTATTTTTAAGGTCACGACCAAGCCAACACACCAAATTGGTGTATGAGACCCCCTTGTTTGTGGGACAAGGGACCCCCCTTCGCCCAGCGATTTGACTGGTAAAGTCTACGGAGGTATACATACCCTACCCCCCTCTGGATTTGAACCTGTAACCTCTTAAGAGGAAGCACATGTTCTTAACCATTAAACCCATGATTTTGGTCAACCACTTGTTCTGTTCCGAGGAGGATAACCTCTACTCTAGGAAATACTTCAGACTATGGTGATCTATTTTGATTTGAAAAAGGTGTCCCAATAGACATGGTCGCTAAGTTTGCACAACATGGAGAATGGCCAACATTTCCTTTTCATAGGTAGATTTTCCCAAATTGCAGCCACTCAAAGCATGGCTAGTGAAAGCAATACCTTCTTGTGTTAGAACTGTGCCAATACCATTGCATGAAGCATCAGATTCCATAACAAAAGTTATGTTGAAATCAGGGGTTGTTATGATAAAGGTAGTGCACATGGCCTGATTTAGATCTGTGAAGGCATGTTCTGCTACCAATGTCCAATGAAATGCATTCTTCTTAAGAAGGTCTGTCAATGGCTGGGCATTTTTTCCATAATGGTAGAAAAATTCCTGTAATCTCTTTGAGGCCCGAGAAACCTCGAAGGCGTTTCAAGGTCGTGGTTCTTAGCCAATCCTGCATAGCTTGAATATTTTTAGGGTCTACTCTTACCCCCCGATGGCCCACAATGTGTCCCAAGTATTCGACCTCGCTCACCCCAAAAGAACACTTGGCCTTTTTGACAAATAATTGATTGTCCTATAACAATATTGGAGTACTTTGTCTACATGGTGTAGATGGGCATCCCAAGTGTAGCTATAAATGAGGATGTCATCGAAGAAAACCAGAACAAACTTCCAAAGGTAGGGCTTCAAGAGTTTATTCATGAGAGTTTTGAAGGTCGATGGGGAATTTCAAAGTCCAAAATGCATTACCAAGAGTTCATAATGGCCTTCATGAGTTCAGAATGTGGTCTTTGGAATATCTGCTTCATTCATCTGAATCTAGTGATAACCTGAGCAAAGATCTAATTTTGTGAAGAAAATTGCACCCTAGAGTTCATCCAATAGATCATCAATGACAGGAATGGGAAACTTATCCTTAATGGTCAATTTATTAAGGGTGTAAAGATATGGACACATGCACCAAGAACCTTCTTTTTCTAAGACCATCACAACAGGGGATGAATATGGGATGGTACTTGGGTGAATGACATCGACCTCCAGTAATTCCTGCACTAAGTTTTCTATTTCTTTTTTTTTAGCAAATGGATATCAGTAGGTGAGTACATTGGGTGGTTGATTGCCTAGAAGGAGAGGGATGTTGTGATCATGCTCACCCATGGAGGGGGGTAAGTCTGCGGGTGTCTGAAAGACCATGTGGTGCTTGTCCAAGACCAGTTGCAGATTAGGATGTACTGTTGGAGATGATTGATCACATACATGGATGGAATTAAGTTGAGCAATCACTCCATGGTGGTATTTCTTCAGGAGTTTCTCCATCTGGTGAGAACTGATCATTTATGGGGAGCCATCTTGTAGGACTTGGAGGGTATAGGTGTGAGCATCTTGAGTAAAGCTCATATATAACTCCTAATAATCCATGGTAATCGATCCCAGAGTGCGAAGCCATTCAAAACCCAATAAAATATCACAACCACCCATGGCAATGGAAAACATATGAGATTTCAAGTTATAATCACCCATTTGGAGTTTGACATTCTCATAGCGGCCCCCACATTTCATTGTACCACCATTAGCTATGAGAATTTGAAAATTAGAAACTGGTCTAACAAAGCAATTGACATCCTCGAAGACCCTGCGATGAATGAGATTATGGGTGCTACCACTATTAATCAACACCATCAGTCGACCTATGTTTGATGTAGCCCCTGATTTTTAATGTTTGTGGAGCAAAAATACCCGCGAGGGCATGGAGCGATATTACAAGTTCCTCCGGTTCCACAGGAGGTGTGACTGGATCTGGGATGGGGGAAGTTGGTTGTGTGTCCTCTGAGTGTGGGGTCTCACCTGATAGGTTGTCCTCTGAGGAGGTGGAAGTTAAACCATCAATCTGGAATAACTTTTGTTCACGACATTTATGCCCTGGAGAATACTTTTCATCACAGTAATAGCAAAGTCCTTGCTTTCAACATTCAACCATTTATGTGGGAGATACCTTTTAGACCTTCAAGGTTTGGGTTGGAGTAGGGGTAGCCCCTGGATGAGGGCGGTTGGGAACTGCAAAACAAAGGGGTTGGGCATGAAGAATGGATTGAGCCTTCAATGCTAATTTGCATGTCGACGACTACGTAATAGGACGATGCATGCAAACATGAGCCTGAATGGTATCCTTTAAGCCTTTGAGGAAGCATTTAATATAGAACTTATCAAATAAGCTCTCAGTTTAATAACCAATAGTTCAAATCTTGTGACGAAGTTTGCTACTGACCCTGTTTATTTCAGCTTAGCGAGCCTTCCCAAAAAATGAGATTCCCTATCAAAACAAGCACAAACTGCTTTTGTGAACATGGTCCAATTTGGTTGTCCCATACAACATTTCTTATGCCATTTTCACCATTGCCAACATTCTTGATCTAAGTACAGAACCCCCACATGGAGTTTGGTCTCATCATCTCGAATATCATGGAGGGAGAAGTAGTGTTCCATTTAGGATACCCACACAACTAGGTCTGATCCATTAAATTTATGCATATCAACTTTAGGCACCTTATTCCAGGCATGTGGAGAACCCCAAGGGGAGTGGGAAGGATGAGTATTCTCATATTGGAAAGAATGAGTAGCCTCATAGTGGTACTATTGGTGGTTACCCTTGATGTGCGACATAAGGTCTTGGACTTGTTGGGTGAGGGTATTCAGGTTTTGGGTGAGGGTGTTCAGGCTCTTGTTAACGGAGTCCATGTTCTTAGACATGTTAGTTACCTTAGTGTCCAATTCTTCCAGGTTATGAGCCCAAGTGGTAGGGGTCATTGTGGAGGCTTAGGGAGAATGATACCTCAGTGATCAAAACAATATAATGAGTCTATTGGGATAGGTGGAAAATAAGGGTGTCGGGAAGGGGGGTCGGGTCCACAGAAAAAATAGGCTTAAAAATGATAGGTACCACTACAATCAGGACAAAGAGAGGAATCTAATGGTAGATGTCCCAAATGAGGGTATCGAGAAGGGGGAATGGGTCCACTTAAAACATAGGCTTAAAAGTGATAGGTACCACTACAATCAAGACAAAGAGAGGAATCCAATGGTATAGGTCCCAAATAAGGGTGTCGGTGGGACCACTATACCCTAATTTGAATACTTCTATAGTGTCAGAATGCCCAAATTTTTAACAGTAAAAAATGTGTAGTCAATTTGCAACCACAATGCATAAGGCAAGGTTGCACAACCAGAAAATCATGTTTGTACCTTGTTTGGTATGTTCCCCCCTGGTTAGGGTTTACAGGGTGCCTGTGGACAAGGGTTTTCCTTGTGCTATAACTCTCTAATATATGTGTTGGGTCAAAGAGTAGTACTCGACCCAATATCTCATGGCACCGACTAAGGAGGCTCGATCGTACCCTTAGTCGTACTACCCGATTACCCAACTACTAGAGATTATGTTCTTGAGTGTTGTTCTCGGTGACACCATAGCAGTTAAGCAGTTGATTGGTCGATCTATGGAAGGTTTCAGGAGACCTAGGTTAATTTGTATACATGTGTTGTCTGATGCGATACAACTCGAAAGGGTACCAACAGGGGTTACAAGGGTGTCCAACAATGTGAGCTTAAAAACCTCTTGTATTCTCTGTGTGTATGCTTCCCCAACCGTGGATTTATGTGTTGAATGACATAACATTGTAGCTTAAAGATGCCAGAATACGTCTCTACCCTAAAAAAAATTAACCCACAATTCTTGCCCAGGAAAGAGCTCTAATACCACTTGTAAGGTACCAGATGTAATATATTATGCAGAAACAAGAATATTTAGCAAATATCAAGGGAACAACACAAATATTGAGAGAGCAATACCATAACTAATACTATAAATAATACCTTTATTCAAAGAAAGCAATGTTCACTTGCCTCTTCGAGGGGGCAACCTCCAACAGAGTAGAGCTATATTACAATACTTTCTCAAGACAAGCTTTCTCATACCTCCTACTCTTATTTATACTAATTATATCTTCTAAAGAACATTCTAGAGGAAGATCTTTCTAGAATAGAAAGCTTCTATTGGGCCTTCCTACATTGACTTGTTCTCATTTATTTAATAGGCCTTATTAACTAATGTTCGTCTTTATTACATGGAAAATATATCATGCTAACTAATGACCAACTAAGAGGGGTTAGGGTCGGATCCTAACAATTATCACCTTGAATCTGTAGGATCCATATGTTGTTTCATAATTAAGGATGAAGTGTGGCTAAGTCATGAAACATGGGAGCGGTCGAATCACATAAAGAATGAAGCTAAGAGATTTGTCACCCTAAATGTGAGCTAAGTACCCCTTTGTTAAATGGTGCTTGTGTAAGTTGACATAAAGCATTAGGGGATAGGTTGATGATATACCTTGTTGTTGATAACTATTACACCCTCTTTTCCCAAGGTTGCTTTATTTTCATATCAATCATCTTGTGTGTTATTTTCTCGAAGAACATGATAGAAGGTGACTTTGGGAATGGATTTCAAAGCTTGTATGATTCTATCAAATATCAATTCTAATTTGAAGTCCAATGAATTTGTTCCTAGGACCATGTGCCTTAAGGTGTTCTTTGAGTCCTCCACTATAGTTATATTTTGGATACGAAGACTACAAGCTAGAATCAAACCTTTCAAGAGGGCATAAGCTTTAGCCTAGTTGTTTGAAGAGACACCTAGGCTCCATGCATAAGTAAAAGTTGTTGTCCCTCCAAGGCTAATGATAACCCCTCCTACACTAGCCACCCCAAGAATGGAAAAATTCTTGAAGGATAACTTCATCCTTAAATTGAGCACCAAAATATGTACATGGCTTCTACCATTTGTTCAATCTATAACCAATGTTGAATCTCCCATTACTTGGAAAATGTTAATGCATTTTTCAGCTAAACATTTTAGAAGTCATCACAAGGCATATAATTCGATTCTATTATTTGTACCCTAGCCTGTGACATACTTGAAAGATAAATAATGTGATTCACTTAAAAATGAAATGCCCTTGACACCGCATTTACCTAGAAATCCTTGACAAGCATTGTCGAAAGAAACCCAAGCGTTATTTTTGTCAATCTCTCGAGCCTTTAGAATTCTTGGAACTTTGACTTTTTTAGGTTTCCATGATCCTACACAAGCATATCTACTTTGCAAGACAAAGTCTCCATAATACAAAGCATGGAAAATTACTATGAGTAGTTATTGATTTATCACTACACTAGTTCTCAAAACAAGTTGACAAGGATCCCTCTCTCCACTCATTGTTTCAATTTGATATATTTATTGCTTCATTCCAAACCTCTCTCACATGTTAACAATGCACAAATATGTGATATATAGATTCATCATTGTTTTTGCACATGATACATCTTCCATGACCACGCCAATTTCTCTTTTGACCCTTGTCCCAAGTTAGGATTTTGTTAGACATTTCTAACCACATAAATATCCCAGTTTTGAGGGGACGTTTTAGTTTCCAATTTTTTTCCACCACCATTTTTCTCCCCTACTTATTCTTCCTCCATTCTAGTTGCATACCCTAGTTTAGTTGTGTATGCCCCTAAACCTTTGTTCTTAGACCATGTTAATTCATCTTCTTGATCATTGAGTTTTAGAGCATTGTGTTTTAGTTCAAGAGTATATCGTTTCCATTCTTCAGTACATTCACCCTATAGGTTCATATCATTTTCACTCTTTCAGTGGTGTCTCTATTGAGTGGTCAAACTTTTGGTCTTTGCATCTACTATATTGAAAACTCCTTGTTTATGGAGAGTGTTTATCAAGGGAATTGAAAGTTTGTAGTTCCTAGAACATCCAATCGAAGGATCTTCACTAATCCTAACCCCATTTCCTTTGCCTAGTTTATGGGATAACCATTTTTTGGCCAAATAGGATGCCTTTATAAAAGCCCTCCAAATGATTCAATCTCCTTTAAATGACTTCTTCTCATTCCTTATCCATTCCTCTACTACACTACTCATGTATACTTTTACATTGTCACTCTACCCCATAGGCCCTTGTTATGAATCAATATCCATAAACTATATGTTGTCAGTGCTTGACCAAATCAATACATATTCTTAAGTCCCTATCCACCTACCTCTTTTTGTCTTGCAATTTTGTTCCATTTGACCAATGGGATCCCCTCCCTTTCTTGCTTCCCAATCCATAGGAAATTGCACCATTTTTCTCTAATTTTGTCCAACATCCCTCTTGGAGTGTGTGCCAAACAGAACCAATAGACCAAGATTCCTTCCAAGATTGTTTTAACAACTGTCAACCTACCTCCACGAGATAGTGATCTAAAAACTAATTTGTCACTCTATCCTAAATTTTCTTGTATTGCCAAAGCCAAACAATAAATTTATAGTCATTTGGTTTTAAATGAAAACCCAAGTACTCGATTCCTTTTTCCAAAGAAATAGGATTAAAGGGAATGATTTCTAAAATGCGGCTCTCCATATTTTCCTCCAACCCATTGAAGAGAATATAATATTTTTGAACATTTACTTCCATGGCAATTACTTTGCAATACAAGTCTAAAATTTCTTTGTGCTTGTTCATCTCTTGCAATGTGATCGAGCCAAATAGTATTACATCATCTATAAAAATAATTTGAGTTAATTTGATTGAGCCTACTTCCTATGTATCCTTTGTAGACCCCTCTCTTTTTGAGGTTGTAATCAACTTGCTCAGAGCCTCTGCTACCAACAACAAAATAAAAGGGAATATTGGGCACCCTTGCCTAAGTCCTTTTGAAGCATAAACAAAATATAGAAGAGGATCCATTAAAAAACACTGCAAAGGATGTTGAAGAAAGGAATCCCATAATCCAACTCATTGTTTTAATATTTGTTCTAATATGTATCAATAACAATCTCAAGTACAACTAAGAAGCATTATCATATTACTTTGCCAAATCAATTTTCATTTCCATTGTTGGAATTCTACCAACATTTATAGAGTGCATACCCTCCCAAGCTAAGCTAACTGCGTCATGAATTGACCTCTTGAAAAACCAAATTGTTCTTCTAATATAACCCATGGCGAGAGATGCTTCAATCTATTTGCCAATATCTTTGTTGTGATCTTATAAACAAAGTTGCACAAATAAATTGGTCTATGGTCATCAAAAGAGTTGGACTCTTTCTTAGGTATCAAATTTGTGAATGTTGCATTTAAATCCCCTAATGTATTTCCATGAGTTCTAGAATCTTCTACTACTCTTAGCAGTTCATCCTCCAACAGATCATAAAAACCTATTTAAAATTCCACTATCCACCCATCCAGACTTGGACATTTTGCCTTCTTGAAAGAATTTAGTACTAATTTTCCCTATCTATTTATTGAAACACATATTTGATATGTCTTCTACATTATTCAATGATTTTAGAAAAGGGATATTGCCTTTGAGTTGTCTTGTGTACTTATTTCCCATATTGTATTATTATATTTTCTATGTTTAGCAAAATTTTGGAAAAAAATAGTGTTTTCATCACCTTATGCTTGCCAGATGGCTCTACTCTTAAACTTCCATTCAACTTCCTCTTTTTCCAATAAGTTGTTTTTTATCCCTTCAAGATTTTTTAAGCTTTGATATTCTTCCTCCTGTTGTCGTCCTTATACACACTTGCAAACGTGAGCCAAGTCCTGCTCACTTAGTGTGTCCTTGGAGGCACAATGCCTAGGTTCAAATCCTACGTTGTCACTTTGGCTTCAACCTTTTCCGTCTAGGCTTACTCCTAGGGAAGCCAAGGGGGGTGGTCCCTAGTTTCTAGATAAGATTTAAAGTTTAAGTTCTAGGAATTATTTTTAATTTGTTAAGGTTATGGGGAGTCTATCATATGATGCTAAGGCAACAATGCAAGATGCAAGAATTTATATGTTAAGCAAAGCCTTTCCCTAGGTCAACTAAGACTAGTGCCTAAGGTTGGTGCAAGGGGTCAACTAAATGTTAGAGTGTTTCGTTACAATAAGATTACAAAAGAATAGTCAATCCACAAGAGTGGTAGATACAAGTACTTGCAATAAATAATGCTAAATATACAATGATGCAATGTAACAAGCTAACCACGTTTTAAATGTATGTGCAGGATATAAAGAAGATCAAGGCAATATCATCATCAACATTCACAAGGATACTTAGAAGATTTACCAATTAAAGCACGAGTGTTCCACAATGATTAAATCACTTAGTTGATTTTACCCACAAAGCATTACTTGTGTTATGAGAGATTGAATTACAAGTATTAAGCCCGAGGTTTAATTACTTAGTGAGTTAAGGGTTCCTTAAGATTGTAAGATTTTAATTACCCTTATTAAGTGTTTCACCAAAAACCTCCTTCCCTGGTCGCCAAATAGCTATTGGATGCTCAAGAAGTGATGCAACGAGGCCTACCCTAGCTTCGCAGGTCAGCCCGAAAGATTGAGTTTTTACGGAAAGGACGCTCTGTGCCACGAGATCATCCCCGGCCTAACACCTTTCGTTTCCCTCCTCAATCCCCATTTTAGATGGTGAAGATGGTGGTTTAAGGTACTCTATTAAGTCTATTAAGTTGATATATCAATTGGTTAGACTTTTAGGTGTATTGGAGAGTATTTAGGTGACTTTTAGTTGCCTTTAATAGGTGATTTTATGTCAAAACCGAAACTTTTATGAGCTTAGAAAGTGTGTTACTTAAGCATGAGAATGAAGAGAATTAACACATGTAAAGCATTAAAAGAGAGCTCAATAACAATTTAGTTTATCACCATGCATTAGATCATTAACATGAGTAGCTTGCTATGAAAGAAAACTAAAGCACAAGGGCAAGGACAACTTGCCAAAAGAGAAAAGAGGAAGCTCAATCTTATTACCACTTATCTTGTGTTTGTGTAGAGCATTAAGATCAAAGCATTAAGTGTGAAAAGAAGCTTGAAAAAACTTTAGTTATATGCCTACACTTGTCAACTTATCCAACAATTATTTACTTAATGGTGATGGCAAGTGGCCTTAAGATGTTATAACATGAAAAGAAATTCACTTGCTAAATCATTAAAGCATTAGACATTTAGTGTGTTGGATTAGAGCATGTAAACAAGATAGATTATAGCATGCAACTAGATCTAAGAAAGTTGATTATGCCCCAAGGGCTTAAGCTATGGATTAATATGTGTGAGATCTAGATCTAGGAGATTTTAAGCATTACAATTAGCAAGATCAACAACACATTACTTATCCTAGCCTTATGATTTTGGGTATTCCTCTCCCAAGGTGTAGGAAATTTAGAGATCACTTGAGAGAAAAAGAAAGGAGAAGCAAGCAACCAAACACTTATCAACAAGTCACTAGCTAATCCCATGTCCTAGCTTAGAAGATGACTAACATTAACCAAACCCCATGTCCTAGCTTAGAAGATGACTAACATTAACCAAACCCCATGTCCTAGCTTAAGGGAATGCTCAAAAATTGAAAAAATGAGATTTGCACTTGCCCTAAGTTACCCTAAGCTCACACTTGGGAGGTAGGCCATACTAATTCTCCTCCCAAGCTATGAGCAACCAACAACTTACTAGAAAGTGAAGAAATGATGAGAAATTAGCTAGAAAATGAAAAGTAGAGGTTGAGATTTTTTACCCACTTGAAGAGAAGGGTCCTTGAGTGTTGTGTGGCTATTTTAGGGTAACTTAACCCCCTCAACCTGCTGCAAACCTGCAAAAACTAGCAAGCTATGCTTGTTGGAAAATCTACACATAACCAACAATGTGAAGAAATTTTTTTGTTTTTAGGGCAGGAATTTTTCTCCTTGAAAAACTATGATAAAATATGATTTAAAGTGACCAATCTACTATGTTAGGCTTGCTTAAATATATATGGAAGAACAACAATGAAAGAATGAGTAAAAGAGAGAGAAAATAGGAGTTTATTTGTGCTTTAAGGGAGGACTCTTCCTTGAGACATTCCCAATAAAACCCTTGAAGCCAAACCTGCAAAAACTTGACAAGATCTATGCATACAAGAAAATAATATGATTGAATATGCTAATAAGATGAAATACTTGCACCCAATCTAGCAAACCCACATATATAGATCTACAGGAATACTCGTTGTTAGATCTACCCAAGTAAAACACTTTACCGAAGATCTAGTCATGCAAACAACATGCCAAATCAAAACAACATTACCTCATGTGTAGCAAGAACAAAAATACTTGTTGCTCTTCCAATAATCCTCCAAAGTTTCTCCTTTATTACTCAAAATGGATCTTGGAGAAATACTTGCTCCAAAACCCTAAGAGCCAAAGAATGGAAAGATAGACAAGAAAGAGAGAGAGAGAGTGGAAAATCAAGTAGCATAACAATAGCTCAAGATATGGTAAGGAAATGAGGGTGAGAAGGGTTCTATTTATACTTGGAGAGGCAAAATCACCCCTCTTGGATCAATGTCAAGTGTCCACCACCAAGCACAAGCTAGAATCCCAAGGGTAGGGCACAACTTCTAGGGTTTGAGACATGGATCAAGGAGGTGGATGAGTAGTAGGGTGTTGGGATCACACAAAAGGGTAGTGGGAGGCTAGAAAAAGCGTGCCAAGGAATAGCATAAGTCTCCCATTAATTGTTTTTATCATTTTTTTACTTTTTGGAGACTTTCTAGAAGGAAGGCACACCACTCTAGGAAAAGTGATGTTTTTGCTTTATGGCTAGGTGAGGGGGTGATGTGAGGGTTGGAAAAGGTTAGGAAAAATCTCTCTCACCTTTATCCATCTTTACATCATCCTTTTAACTCATTATTACAAAAAATACATTTTTGCTATGTCTAGAGTTAGCAATTAAAATTGTTGTTTTTGACTAATTGACACTCCTGGGGGACAAACCCATAGCAAAAGTTGTCCGACTGAGCTGAAACTCGGTCCATGGGTGTAGGGGGTCTCATTCCATTTCTTTTGAGCACAAATACCCCTATCAAAAATCCAAGGACCTAGTTTTTACAATTTTTGCTCAAAAATAATTAATTAATTAAATAATCAAACCTCCAAACTTAGGGAAATTTAATTAAAAATTAATTAATTAAAAAAAACTAACCTAGACTCAAGGGAATTCCGCGAAACTTTATAAGATGTCTTGCATGGTCATTTACATCATCCCTAAACAATAGTTACCAGAGGATAAGCCCATTAGAATGCCATTCACCACTTTGGAGGAATTATTGCAAGTGTGAGGGAAAAACTCAAGGGAAATCAATAAGGCTTAAAAGCCCAATTGATAACCTGAGGATAAAAAACCCTCGGTGAAAGGAACTCTCCCAATGAACCGATCCTAAGGTAACTAACCTAAATATGACTCATGCAGACCTATTACATTATTGACTCACGCAGGGGTGCGGAAATTTCAGTTACAAAAAGAAGTGTTGGGGCCAAAAATGCCCTGTAGAACCAAAAATCTTCGACAAATGAGCATCTGATGATGCATATCTTCATGTCACATGGAGTTGACCCCCTAGTTGGAGAGGCGGTCAACATCTGGCTCCACGTGGGGACGTGTGTTCGATCTTCTCAAATGAGACGGAGAGCATATGAGAATCCAACACCTACAAAACAGAGTGCTCACTAATAACCAACATGAGAATACATATATACTTCATGAAATAAACAAATGCTATAAACAACATTTACATAATGAAATAACTAAAGTACAACATTAATAATTTTACAAAAATGAAATCTATGATACAGAAATAATTCTAAGTACATATCAACATAATGAATGAAATAATACAAAATTGAAATAATGAAAAGGGTTAGAGATACATTACAGTGGGTGTCCCTTTGGACACCAAGTTGCCACATGAAGAAACACTTCAAGGAGGGGCCCTCTCACTAGCATTTCTGACTTTATGTCGTCCCACTGGCTGAAAAGAGTTGTTGGAAGACTGATACACTTTATGCTGACTGTTCACTCTTTCATGTGAATCCTGGTTTCTATCCTTAGGCCACTTGGGGCAGTTCCCCTTAAAAAAATTCTGATGGTTTTCCATAGGTGCCAAGTGCAAAATCCGTGAACTTAATCTTTCCTTAAAAGGCTTGGCATACCTCTTACTAGGGATGGTGTACCTTACTTTATCAACATTAACTTTATCATCCTTAGCAATTCCCATCAAATTCTCATTGCTTATTCTACATTTTACTTTCCCAATTTCTGAAAAACTAGGAGGGTGTGGCTCGAGAATCCCATCTGACTGCTTCTAACATTTAATTGATTTTGTTGATGCAGGTTGAGTTGATGACACATTTTCAACTAATAAATCTGACTCTCACTTTAACTCTGAAGGAGGCACATTATTATCTGTCTTATCCGAATCTTCCACAAGAAAAAGTCCATCAAAAGAATCCATGGGGTCCTGTTATCGCTCAGTTTGTAGGAAAGGTTTAGGTAGCTTGAGTCAAGGCTTCAAACTGGCGTAACAGGAGCTTCCCCACCCACTGTCACCTCGATGGGGAGCTCTTTCTATTTAGGGTGGCTAATCCCAAGGGAGACGTCCCTAGCAATCTGGGGTTCTGAAGGAGAAGGGTCAAGGTTTAAGGCTTCAAAGGTCAAAGATAAGCTTCCCTTCACAGATTACTGCCAAGTGATAGTAAAAAAAGAAGAAGATATTCCACTGGATGGCACCTGCTTACGAGACAAGGCAAATGAAACGAAAAGAGTGTGCTGCAGTGGTTAGTACTTCACAATATCAATGACTATCTTTTATACATATGAGCATTAATGAAAGTAATTATTGACGAAGTCAATGATTGCAATAAAAGCTTGTATTTTATGTCACTTCTTCAATAAATACACAAGAGATATTGGCATTCAATATGTAAAATCAAATCTTTGTATTATCACA
>ML802952.1:249472-261650 GCA_009831015.1 Picea engelmannii
GTACCCTGAGAGGTCATCCTAATGGCCAGACTAGGGGAAAGGGATGGATGAGCAGGGTATAAGATGTAAAAGTGATAAGATGGTGGGAGCGGACGATGGCTTTGCAAATCCCCCTTGGTGGCTAACCAAAACCCATGAATACCAGCTTGCTAAGTTACCCCATCAATTACCCCAACAATGGTAAAGTGGATTAGTGTAAGATCCAAGCAGTCATCCGAAATGAAAGGAACCTAATGCATATATAAGAAGGTTATAACGATCAAATATGACACATACCATGATACCTCGGACCAATTACCTCATGGAGCAAGAGTCCTCTCCGATGCAAGCCCAAGATGGTAGTGATGGATGCTGCTACTGCTGACAGGACAAATCTGGCTGAGAAGAAGAAAGATGGGCCCTCCAGGGCCATGCTCAAGTCAATCTCACTCTCGGTACTCCATGTCTAGGACCATGTGGGCCTCGAGACATGATTTCCTAGTTATCCCTAGATATCGGGGATAACAGGTCCCAGACATTGCAAATGCTTGGGGGTTTGCTATTAAGTTCCATGTTAGTAAACCATGTGGTATGTTCTATCTCATAACATCCCATTTCTACTTCCCGAAAAACAATCTCATTCTCCTTTTTCCTAGGATCTTCCACATGATATTTTCTTTCCAACTCTCTATTTAATCTAAACTCTAAACCATTTGGAGTTGGAATGGTGGCATAAGTCAAGTCCATTTGTAAACTACCACCCAAATCTGCAGTTGTCTTTCTATTTAGCAACATACCCCAAGTATCTGGTACATCAATTACAACAATGTCCATTTCAATCATGATATCAGGGAATGCAGCTAAGTGTACTTGTAATCCCTTAATCAAGCCATGCATCGCTATGGTTCTACTATCCATAGCACAAATGTTATGATAAGGCCTAGATATTCTTAAGTTCAATTGTTCCATCACTTTCTTGATCATAACATTTGAAGTAGCTCCTGAATCTAGCATGCAATTATGAAGAATAAAATCATTCACGAGCAAGGATAGGAAAAAGGGTATATTCTTTTCGTTTCCCCTATCCATATTTTGCAGAATAACTGGTGCATCTCGATAAGTTCGTGTTGGTGGGATGTCAACACGTTTCTGAGAAGGAAAGTCCATGGCTTTAAGCAGATTTTCCCTCTGATAAGGGATCTTCATTATTTCGGACATAGGCACCAACATCTTCACATTACTTAACCATCCTCCTAAGTCAATTTTTAATTCTGAACTTGCATACACATTTAACTTAGGAGGGGTTGGAGCTACCTTGGGAATGTTTGCTTGGTTTTTATCTTGACTTTTGTTCCCATTCCTTTGATAGGTAATGCCTTTAAATTTAGCCATTTCATCTACTTGTTGTGGTGTAGGCTTAGGACCAAACATTTATGTTGCCTTATCCACCACAACATCACCCATGCAATTCATGTCTTCCACTCCCTCATTAGGTTCATCAGAATCCATACAATCATACATGCCAGCATTAAACTCATGACCAAATTGATCTGGATTTTATGAGCAGAACGAAATGAATACAGATTATTAATAGGTGCTTAACACAAAATAACAGAGATATAGTAAAACTGGTTTTCTATTCAATAACGAAAAAAGTTGAAAGTGTAAAATGCAACGAAAACAAGCTTGCTGGAATGGTGGCGGCTTATCTCTGAGAAGAGATGTGACGGCAATGCGCATTCGCAAGAAGAAAGTTACAATGAGGATTTGAAGGCCTTTTTACAATAAGCAAGAATGCCAAAAACCCTAGGCATCCAAAAACCTAACTCTAGGAGATGAAGCGCCAAAAGTCATGTGGGCCCCGTTTGGGTAAGTTAGTACATCAACTTCCTGGGGTCGTAACTTTTGCATACGATCTCTGTTTTAGGGGTTTGATAGCCCGTTGGAAAGGTATCGTCGAGGATATTCATTTTGGGGGCTCAAGCATGCCTTCGGCTATCATTGAGGAGATCAATACCGAAAAACCTTCATTTAGGCCCTCAAAATGGCCCTGGAAGTTAAAACTGCTAAAAATAGTAAATTGCCAAGATTGTCAGAAAACTATTTTGAGCCAGTGGGAAAAGGTGGGTGGCCACCGATATCCATCTAGATCAATCCGCCATCCTTAGGAAGCAATGGTCTCCATTGCGTTGAGGTCCCCCATTAGATGAGGAAATTTCTGTTGAATTTGGCCTCGAGTGAGCCACTTGCCTAGGTGTAGGAGTTGCCCTGCTTTGACGACTCAATAAAGTTGGATCCTTTGTTGTCAAGTGCCCTTGATCTGTCTGCCCACAATCTGATCATTGGATGCCTATTGTATGCAGTTGGGGTTGAGCTCTGTTGGTGTCAGTTGTTCTGCTACTTCTGAGGTGTCCAATAATGGTGGGAAATAAGGGCAAAGGAGATCCACGTTGAACATTGGGTGCAGGCCAAGGAAAGGAGGAATGTTGAGCTCAAAATCATTATCCCCCATGTCCTTGGTGATAGTGTACGGTCCATAATGGAGTGGGTGATGCTTCCGATGGGGTCCTGTAAGGCGTTCTTTCTGCAAGTGCAACCAAACTTTGACGCCCACCTGAAACTTATGCGGCACCCGATGTTGATCATGGCGTTGTTTGTACTTGTCATTGGACTTCTATAGGATATCCTAAACCTGTTGGCGGATGTACTGGATCCGCTCAATGAACCGGGTGGCTTTGTCAGCTTTAGTTGGAGCAAGAGATGAGTCAGTCGAGGTGATCGCAAGGGGAAGTGCAACATCTATGGGACCCATTGGTTGGAATCCCAACCCCACTTGAAAGGGGTTGTGGCCGGTTGAGCTATGCAAGGCTCAGTTGTAGCTATGCTAGACATAGGGAAGGCTCTCATCCCATGTGCGAGGGTGTTTTGAATTATACATGCGAAGGATATGCACAATCATTCGATTTACAACCTCGATTTGGCGATCTGTCTGGGGGTGCAAGGGCGTGGATTTGGTGAGCTTAGTGTCCAGCAGTGACCAGAGGCTCGACCAGAATGTTCTGAGAAATCGACTATCCCGATCTGAGACAATGATTTGTGGGATTCCAAAATGTACCCATACTCGTTCAAAGAAGAGCTTGGCAGTGGCCTCTACTGTGATGCTCTTCTTGCAGGCAACCAGAATCGCCATCTTAGAAAAGCGATCAACAATCACAAAAACACAGTCATTTCCCCGCTTGGTGGATGGGAGGCCCGACATGTAGTCCATTGAGATGGATTCCCATGGCCTGTCAGGAGTAGGAAGAGGGGTGTACAGGCCCTGTTTCTTAGTGGTCAGTTTGGCAATAGCGCAGGCAGTGCAGGACCTGATATACTTGTCGACCTCATGTCGAAGTTTCAGCCAGTAGAAATGTTTCTGTATCATCGCCACTGTCTTTTCGATGTCGAAGTATCCTGCCACCCGACTGTAGTGGGCTTCCCAGATCAGTTTCGCTCGCTCACTTGATGGAACACAGATATGGCCCAGACGACACAACAACCCATCCTGAAGATGAAAATTATCGACAACTGCATTTGCACCCAACATTTGGTAGGTAGTGGCGAAGTCAATGTCTGTCTCATAGAGTTGGGGCCATCCAGATGTGTCATGGCCGCAAGAGTCTAGCACTGTGGTGAGTGCCGCGACTGGCAGTCTACTAAGGCAATCAACGACGTGATTGGTGCTTCATGTTTTATACTTGATGTTGAGGTGGAATTGTTGCAAGTATGTGGACCACTTTTGATGGCGGTCATTATGAAATTTTCCCTATGTCTGCAGGAACTGTAGTGGCTTATGATTAGTGTGGATGACTGTCTCCTTCCCAAGAATGTAATGTCTCCACTGGCGGCATGCTTGCACAATGGAGTACATTTCTTTGTCATAAGTAGGGTACTTACGGACAATATCTTACAGTGTCTCACTATGATAGGCCACGGGATGGCCGTGCTGAGTGAGAACGGAGCCCATAACATAGTTTGAACCATCTGTCTCGATCTCAAAGGGATGTTGCAGGTTTGGTAGTGAAAGTACTGGGGCTGAGCACAAACACTGCTTCAAATCATCGAACGCTTGTCTTTGGGACTGGCCCTACACAAATTTCACCTTACCACCACCCCTGTTTATTTGGCTGAGGGCCCATGCAATATGGGAGAAACCCAACACGAACCTGCGGTAGAAATTAGCAAGTCCCAGGAAGCTCCGAAGTTCAGTGAGTGTTGTTGGGGCTGGCCAGTCATAAATGACTTGGATCTTGGCTGGATCCACATGTACGCCATGATGATCAATGATGTAGCCCAGGTAATGGACCTTGTCCATGCCAAAGGAGAATTTTTCCAGGTTGGTGCATAGCTTGTGCTGCCACAGAGTGTGCAAAACCTGTTGAATATGCTGCAAGTGTTCAACCCAAGTCTTGTTGTAAATTAGAATGTCATCTAGATACACCACTACAAAAGTATTGGTGAATGGTCGCAGGATATCGTCCATCATCCTCATGAAAGTGGCTGGAGCATTTGTCAAACCAAAGGGCATGACCAACCATTCAAAAAGTCCTTCCTTTGACTTGAAGGCGGTCTTCCATACATCTATCTATTCTATCGGGACTTGGTGGTAGCCAGACTTCAGATCAATCTTACTGAAGTATTTGGCCCCCGTGAATTGATTAAGGAGGTCATCGATTCGGGGAATCGGGTACCGGTTTTTTACAGTGATTTTATTCAGAGCCCGGTAATCAATACTGAGTCGCCAGGTTCCATCTTTCTTCTGTACCAGCATGATTGGGCTCCAGCAAGTTGATGAGCTGGGGCGGATGTGCCCCTTGTGGAGCAATTCTTGGATCTGTTGCTTGATCTCCTCATTCTCTAACAAAGAGCGACGATAGACTGGCCCATTGGGAAACGGTGCGATGGGGGTCAGATCAATGGGGTGCTTGACCTGGCAGTGTAGAGGTACCCCTGTAGGTGAGGAGAAGATATCTGAGTATTCTTCCACAACCTTATCTACTTACTTCTGCTGTGTGGAGAGGTCGGTCGCAAAGACCCTGGATGTGGCTGCGATCTTTCGCTTATTCTGAGACTGAATCACGAAGAAGACAAACTTCCCCGTCTGAGAGACGACCTTCCTGCATTACTTAGCAGAGATCAAGGAAATAGCACTAGGTGGGATTGCCTCAGGTATCCTGTACAATTTCCTGTTCAAAGTAATAATAACACCACGAGGCCTAGACTCATATACAACATGACGTTTCCATAAATAAGGTTGGCCCAAAAGAACATCACAAACTTCGAGAGGAGCAACATCACACAATACCTCATCTTTGAAGGGCTTGATGCCATATGACAGTCGACACTGTTGATTGACGCAGAGATCACTTCCTTGGCGGAGCCATCCAATGGTGTAGGGTTGTGGGTGCGGTGTTGTTGGCAGGGCCAACCGCTTGATGACCTCTACTGAGATGAGGTTATTCTGGCTACCTCTATCAACAATGAAGTGCAGTGGGGTGCCTCTTACCCACATTTGTGAATGGAAGAGGCGCTCTCCTTCTTCTGGTTCGTCTGGTTCACCGGGCTGGAGCTTGGTGGTAGCAACGGTGGCACTGGGTTCCGCATCAATGATCCGTCTTCCCCTTTCTGGTTCTGTCTCGGAGTCAGAATCTGCATCTGATTCAGAGACTTTCACTTCGGCCGCCAGCGACTGCTTTGAGCGGCAGTCAACAATGTTATGCCAAGGGCTCTTATGGAAGTCGCATCACTTCCCGGTATCTTTCTTTGTCTTTCTGGTGTCCTTCTTTGCTTGCGGCTTATACTGGTTGTCCTGATACTACCCATCTTTTCTCTGTCCTTTGTTCGGTGGGTTGAGGCCACCCTTTCCTGGCTTTTGTTGTGTGGGGTTCCCAGGCCCAAATTGTTGCTTTTTTTGTTTGAGCTTCTGCTTGATTTTGACGGCATATCGGTAGGCCGCGCCTAAGGATGAGATGTCCAGAAATTCCATTTTCGTCTAGATGTATCTATGCAGAGCACCGCGATACTTGAGCACCAGATTTCACTCTGAATCTTTGATACCCAACTTGGTGCGCAAGTTATGGAAGATATTTGTGAAATCTGGCACTGCTTGGTCTCTTTCTTGCCGCAGTGTGGTCCATTTGGTATACAGGTCGTCATAACTTTCGACAGGGTAGTATTGTTCCTTAATAGCATCCCCGAAGGATTCCCAGGTGGTCGTGACTGAAAATAATGAGGTTTCATCTGTTTCCTTTTGCTCATAGAAAGTTTTCCACCAATCTTTGACATGGGAAATGGCTTTGAGGAGCGCAAAAGTAATATTTTCTCTATTCGAAAATTTATAAACAGAAAAATACCCTTCTAGTAGATTCAACCACTCATCTACAGCATTTGCGTCTACCTGACCTTCAAATATAGGAATATCAAAGTTTATTTGTACCTTGAAGGGGGCGGCGCCTTCGTTCGAAGAAGATGCGTCGCCTCGCCGAAGGATTTGCTCAAAACTATCCATCATCTCGTTCCTCTGTTGCGTGAGGGATTCCTCAATAAATAGTTTGAAAGGATCTCCTGTCCCATTATCTTTCTTTTCTCCCGCCATGGGAGGTCACTTGGGCGTGCGAGAGCTTCTGTTCTCAAGAGAAACAAGCTCGAAACCCAACTCTTTGTACTCCGACCTCGTTGGGGACATGCATTAAGACGACAAGTAACAGACCGCTCTGATACCACTGATCTAGATTTTATGAGCAGAACGAAACGAATACAGATTATTAATAGGTGCTTAACACAAAATAACAGAGATACAGTAAAACTGGTTTTCTATTCAATAACGAAATAAGCTGAAACTGTAAAATGCAGCGGAAACAAGCTTGTTGGAATGGCGGTGACTTATCTCTGAGAAGAGATGTGACGGCAGCGCGCATTCGCAAGAAGAAAGTTACAATGAGGCTTTGAAGGCCTTTTTACAATAATCAAGAATGCCAAAAACCCTAGGCATCCAAAAACCTAACCCTAGGAGATGAAGCGCCAAAAGTCATGTGGGCCCCGTTTGGGTAAGTTAGTACATCAACTTCCCGGGGTCGTAACTTTTGCATACGATCTTCGTTTTAGGCGTGTGATAGCCTGTTGGAAAGGTGTCGTCGAGGAGATTCATTTTGGGGGCTCAATCATGCTTTCGAATATCATTGAGAAGCTTGATACCGAAAAAACCTTCATTTTAGGCTCTCAAAATGGCCCCGGAAGTTAAAACTGCTAAAAATAGTAAATTGTCAGAAAATTGTTTTGAGCCAGTTGGAAAAGGTGGGTGGCCACCGATATCCATCTAGATCAAAAACATATAAACTTGTTCATTTGAATATCCATAAGGTCTCGCCTCATCATAAAGGTGAAGGAAAACTTGGCAAGTTGATTCATCATGAAATTGCTCACAAGGTCTACAATAATGAATAGCCTGGTGGTCAACCCAATTAGTGGATTCCAATGGATTTGGTGGTATTTGATCTTGGGGAGGGGACTTCTTAGGCCATTTTTCATTTGGCCTATGTGGGGGCCTACTATCTTGACCCCTTTCCATGCCTATCAACCTATTCTAAATGGCAATATTTTGATTTATTTGGTTAACCTTCATTTGCTTGATTTGATTCGCATGGTTAATTTCCATTTGTTTGATCTGATTGGAACGATATTTCAATTGATTAGCATGATTAATCTCCATTTGTTTAATCAATTGAGTGAGCTCCTTAATTCCATCATTAGAGGGTTTCTGAATTTCAACATTTTTCTGAATTTCATTAGTTGGGAAGAAGACCCTCTAGTAAAACCAGGAACATTAGACTTCCTAGCATCCTGCATATTTTTATCAATTCTTATAGCCATGGCCTATGTTGTTTTTAGATCTTGAGGGTCCTTATCCCTTAAGGCATATCTCATTTCCCCTTCAAAAGCTTCCATATAATAAATCAAGATTGCGGCTTTTGAAGGCTTTATGTCAAAATGAAGACCTTTCACCAAGCTATAAAACTTAGTGTTAAATTCTTGCACAATCTCATTTTCCTTTTTATGACTAGAATTAAGGGCAACTAGCTGGAATCTGTTTTCTTTTTTATCACCCCATCTATTCTTAAATTCAACCAATATGGAATCAAGGGTGCTAAACTTGTCTGCCTCAAAATCTGTAAACCATTCAGCTGCATCTCCTTCTAGTGAATACACAAATAGAGTCATTTTAACATCTTCTTCATCATGACCCTTACAATACTTCAAGACACACTGATGAAAGCTGAGGATGTGAGAGTGAACACTTACAACATTATTCCCCTAAAAACTAGGTAATTTATCAATGGCTTTTTCAGGAATATCGCGCGGAGCACCTTGGATTGCTGCAAAATTCAAAGGACTCAAGAACATACTCATGGTTGTGTTAGAGGTATTAGTGGGATTATGAACAGTTGGTTGATTATTAGTTTGGAACAAGAATTGGATATCGGTGAGTGCTTCTTCCCCAAGACTTTCAAGTAGCCTTCTAGGAGCAAGGCGGTTTAGTCTCCTCCTATAAACCTTTTCAGGTTCGGGAAAAGAATAAACCACTCCTTGTGAAGTGCTCCTAGTAGTATACTTGCTAGATTTTTGCAATGGAGTCGCCACTTGGAAAGGAATCACACAAAGCTAGCCAATACAAGCTGAAAGAATTTTAAGGCCTAAAAATTTTATTATTTAGTTCTTAAAGAATCAAGTTAAAGTCGTTTTGACCAAGGATAAATGAATTATCCCCGGCAACGGCGCCAAAGATGTTGTCGTCCTTATACACACTTGGAAACATGAGCCAATTCCTGCTCACTTAGTGTGTCCTTAGAGGCACAATGACTAGGTTCAAAGCCCACGCTGTCACTTTGGCTTGAACCTCTTCCGTCTAGGCTTACTCCTAGGGATGCCAAGGGGGGTAGTCCCTAGTTTCTAGATAAGATTTAGAGTTTTAAGTTCTAGAAGTTGTTTTTTAATTCGTTAAGGTTAGGGGGAATCTATCCTATGATGCTAAGGAAACAATGCAAGATGCAAGAGTTTATATGTCAAGCAAAACCTGACTCCTTGCCCAACCTTAGGCACTAGTCTTAGTTGACCTAGGGAAAGGTTTTGCTTGACATATAAACTCTTGCATCTTGCATTTGTTGCCTTAGCATCATAGGATAGATTCCCCCTAACCTTAACGAATTAAAAAACAACTCCTAGAACTTAAAACTCTAAATCTTATCTAGAAATTAGGGACTATCCCCTTTGCTTCCCTAGGAGTAAGCCTAGACAGAAGAGGTTCAAGCCAAAGTGACAGCGTGGGCTTTGAACCTAGGCATTGTGCCTCCAAGGACACACTAAGTGAGCAGGACTTGGCTCACATTTGCAAGTGTGTATAAGGATGACAACACCTCCCAAAAAAATTCCACCATAATTGTTCTCAAACATTTTGCTTATTTCCTACTATATTTTTGCAACTCTTTTTGTCTTTCCTTAACTTTTCTTCTTGCCTACTCAACTACTAATTTCTTCACATTTCTCAAATTCTCAACAAATTGGTACATTGTGGACTCTCTTGATCAATTATTATGCTTTTGGCATTTTTGAGCAACCAACTTTTTAAATTCTTCTCTTTATCATGTCAACTTCCTCTACTATTCTTCTAGCAACTAAACTTGTCTAATATTTTTGATATTCCCTCCCTTCCACTTCTTGAGTTTCTCCAAATAGGGACCAACGAAACATGCTCTACATCTATTGTCTTCATTTCCTAAAAAAATAAATAAATTAGTTTGCTAATGGGTCTTGTGCGGTAGATTCCCTCCATACTTCCCCCAACCTTCATTATCGAGTTAAGATGTCCACCAATGACAACATCGTCTCCTATTAAGCTACCCCATGGAACTAGGTTATCCCATAAGGCTTTCCCATCCCTATATGGCCCATATATATTAATTACATTGTACACTTTCCCCTTATTTTGATCAACATTCCAACTATATGCCCATAGTGAATGTGGAGGTAGATAAAAGATCATGTTGTTATTCCATCCCATAACCAAACTTTCCAGAAAGCCTTCTACAACTTGTAACATAAAGCCTAATAATTTAAGCAAGAAGACACTATTTCTATTGCTCTTCTCCCTTCACTCATAGTTTTTTGAATCACTACAATGTTGGGCTTGTAAACATAAAATAATTTATTTGTTGCTATCTTTTTATGGGCACCCATCACTCTATCACGTTTAGGAAAAGGATAATCATTTGGACACCTTTTTTTGAGGCCATTCCAACTCTAAGGACCCCTTTAATTGTCAGTTATTTGGCCTTTCTCACTTCTTTAATAACTACTTTTTTGCATTTGACATATGGGACTTTCAACCCATAAAAGAGGATCGTCTAGTAATTATGGCCAAACCACCTTCTATGCCCCCTCCCTCATCCATTGAAACTTCTTACCTATATCTTAGGCTATACCCTGACCTAATATATTCCTTGGATTTATTCTCCTCCTCACTTTCAATGGTTTGGATTAAGGAGTAGATCCAGGCACTAGATAAAATAGAGGGATCTTGGTGTTGGAGATATTACACAGACCTAGGATATTTTTCCTTATTTTCTTATGTTTATTAGTTATTATCAAGGGTCTCCTATTTTTTAGGAACCTCTCCTACATTATGGGAGAATAGTCTCTTTAGTTTAGAGTCAGTTACACTTAGTCACACTTAGTTAGACTAGTGGAGGTCACTCATGCATGGAAACCTTGGTTTTATCACCAACAATTGCATGTGTTTCTCTCACTTCCACACATGTGACTCAGTTAACTAAAGACTGCATGACTAGTTAACTAGGACTAGGTGGCAGTTAACTGCAGTAACTGCTTGTGTGTACAGATCTCTCTAGACCACCACTATGGTGCATTGGTTTCTCTTCCACTGCACATTAGTTGAACTAGTATATCATGTCTATTTTATCATTCATTCATTTGGTTAATACAATTCTATTATTTTCTCTCCAAATTTTCTCTCGTCTTCTCACTTTTGCAAGTTGTGTTCGTTCTTCTGCTAGTTAGATCTCTTGTGCAGGTATCCACCACATTCTACATGGTATGAGAGCCCACAAACTGTTAGGAAGAAGGTGCACTAGCACTTTATTTGCAAGTACTGAAGAATGAAGAACACAGGAAGAATGGAATTTTCGTTGTCTGCAATTCTAACGTCGTATAACTATTTGGAGTGGAAGCCAAAGGTTCAAATTATTCTTAGAAGTAGAGGCTTATACCAAATAATCATGGAAATGGAAGTAGAGCATGATTCCACTGATGAGAAAAATGACTTTCTTAATAGACAAGATATGGCCATAGGATATATCTTTTGGTCTATTTCTCCTTAAATTCTCCACCAAGCATACGATGAATCACGAGACTCAACTCCAAATGAACTATGGACTAGATTGGAGGTTTGATTAGGTAATAAAGAATATTTTGAAGATTGCATGTAGGAGATTGAAAATATAGAGCCAGAAGAGAATCCATCAAAAGATCAAGCCTCTTATTATGAAGAGTCTTCTACTCAAGTATCTGCACAATTTTTTGTTCCATTAATTGCAGATGATGTCTACTCCATTTTGTATTTGTTTTCTGAATTTCATGAGGAAGATATCATGCATGCATCTCGGGATTCACATGCAAACACTTTTGCATCCTCCATGCATGCATCTCACGAGCCACATGCATGCATCTCAAGAGCCAAAAGGGGGGGGGGGCAGAGGGTTCATGCACATCAGATTCAATTGTGACATTTTGCGAGAATAATTTGCATAAAAAAATTTGGATATTTTAATTCCTCTTGGAAAAATATCCAATTTAAAAAAAAAATCGTCCAAACCGGAGTCTCGGAAGTGAAGTTATGAGCCTTTTAAAATCAACAAATTTTCAGCATTTTTCCGAAAACGACCGCACGATTTTCAAAGTTTCATCCAAAATTCATTTGGATATTCTTCATTACCAGATATGTTTGGACATCTCATTGGTGCATCTGCTTCATTAGATCCATGTGGAAATCTACATCTTCAACGAGTACAGACTCGCACATTTGCGAGGTTTTCGTGAAGTGAAGGACATAATTGCTTAACAATTGTTTTTCGTTCTTTCTCTCTTTTTT
>ML802952.1:292452-313196 GCA_009831015.1 Picea engelmannii
GGCAAAACACTTATCAGAAATAACACCAGGGGTCAAACGACTGCTGAGAGAGGTGCTCGTTTCCACCCAACCGTAGGCGTAGCGACTCCCAGCGAATTTACCACTAGCCACCCCCGAGCTGAGACCATGATGTTGTGAGACTGCGTCTCTCTGTCTGCCAGTGACCAGAAGCGAAGGTTGTAATCCTTCCTCTCTGCTATCACTCACTCTGCATAATGCCAGAGTTCCCCTCGCGTCTGCCCTTTTCAATCGCTTCTGCCATACGCCTTATCCTCTTGCGAGGTTGCGTGTGGCACGATTACCCTCGTGCCGATCAAGCCGAATGGTTCTACGGATGGGCGGTTCACCATCCCATCCCTCATCAAGCCATCCGCCTACCAGCCTGTGAGGCATTAAATTTCAGGGCCAGCGAGCCGCTTTTGGTTCTCTGGGCCAGTGGAGTCCAAATACGATATTTAATTCTCGGTGGAAGTTAACGCCACCTTTTCAGGTACCTTCCACCGCCATCGTGGTCTCTTTTTCTGCACATCCCCTCTCAGCAGTCCTGCAATAAATTCACAATATCATTCACATTCATTGACCTCTTCCTCAAGGTCCATTTACATCACATATTCAGATTTATGAGTTTGCCATAGTCCTTGGCCAGTCCAATTATATTTACAAGCTCGGGGAAACAGGGTGTTACAGGTCGTGGTAGAATAGATGATAACACCAGAAGAGAATTGAGAAGGAAGAACCTCTACTTCACATGCAAGGAACCATGGAATCCCTCACACAAGTGCATGGGACGTGGACAGGTACATTACATTGAGGTCACTTTAGATAACGAAGAAGAAGATGAGATTGGACAGATACAAAACATGGAGGCAGAAACCACTGAGGCAGTAGAGGAGGAACAAATCACAGGACAGGATAGTATGGCCACCTTGGCATCTATCAGTGGAGTGCCCAAGTATAACACCTTTCGAATGAGGGGGGTCTTGCAGGGTCAGAGAGTCTCGGTCTTGATTGATGGAGGAGCTTCCCACAACTTCATTGATGCAACATTGTTGAAGAGGAGGCACATACCCATAGTAGAATTTGAAGGATTCAAAATGGAGGTTGCAGGAGGAAGCACCATGCCCTGTGACAGATATATTTCGGGCCTAAAGCTTACCTTGGGAAGGCATGATTTGACATAGGATGTCTATGTCATGGACCTTCCGGATACCAACATCATCTTAGGAGTTCAGTGGCTCAGCACATTGGGGCCTATCACCACCAACTACAAAACAATGGAAATGTCATTCACAGAGGAGGGTGGACGAAAGGTAGTGCTTCGAGGCATGACAGGGAATGCTGCAAAGGTAGTCACGACCAAGAGGATGGAAGCCATCTTCTGGAGGGATGAAATAGTATATGCAGCCGAATGTAGGATTGTGACACGTGTGGATAAACAAGGCAAGGTTCATTACACTCCAGAAATCAAGGAAATCCTTGACAAGCACCACAAGGTGTTTAGGCCTATTCCTCTGGGGATTCCACCGAATAGAGGATTTGAGCACATTATTGAGCTAGAGGAAGGGGCCAAACCAATGATCACCACACCATACAGACATCCCAATAAGTATAAAGACGAGGTAGAAAAGGCCATCAAAGAACTTCTGGACATGGGACACATCAGGCCCAACAGTAGTCCTTTTGCTTCTTCAGTAGTGTTGGTGAAGAAGAAGGATGGCACTATGAGAATGTGCATTGACTTCAGGGCCTTGAATAAAAAGACCATCAAAAACAGGTACCCAATACCAAGGATTGATGAACTGTTGGACGAATTGCATGGGGCCATCTACTTCACTAAGATTGACCTTCATTCTGGCTATCATCAAATCAAGATGAGGGAGGAAGACATCTCAAAAACAACTTTTAGATGTCACTACGGTCATTATGAGTTTTTGGTGATGCCCTTTGGGTTAACCAATGCCCCTGCTACGTTCCAGACATGTATGAACCATGTATTCAACAAGCAGCTAAGGAAGCACCTGTTGGTATTCTTTGATGACCTGCTTATCTACAACAAGACATGGGAGGAGCATCTTAGGCATTTGGACCATATTTAGTCAATTATGGAGGAGCAGTCGCTATATGCTAAGGAGTTCAAATGTGAGTTTGGAATGACGGAGGTCCTTTATCTAGGACACATTATTGGAGCAAAAGGGGTACAGGTACATCAGGAGAAAATTGAAGCCATCATGGAATGGCCCACTCCTAAGACACTCACATAATTGAGAGGATTTCAGGGAATGTGCACATATTATAGGAAGTTTGTCAAGGGGTTCTCTCAATTGTGTGCACCCTTGACCGATTTGACTAAGAAGGGAGCGTTCAAGTGGGACGAGGAGGCTCAAAAAACGATGTACAAGATGAAGAAGGTGATGAGTACGTGCCCAGTGTTAGCCCTTCCAGATTTCAGTCTCCCATTTACCCTTGAGTGTGATGCATCCGGGGAAGAAATAGGGGTCGTACTGATGCAGAAGAGGCACCCTCTTGCCTACGAGAGCCAGAAACTTCGAGGTCCTGAGCTACTCTACAACATTTATGACAAAGAAATGCTGGCTATCATGCATGCACTAGCCAAATTCCAACAATACTTGGTAGGTGCTCAGTTTGTTGTCAAGTCAGATCATAACAGCCTCAAATACTTATTGGAACAGAAGGAATTGAACGAGAGACAACAAAAATGGGTAAGTAGAATACAGGCCTATGACTTTGACATTGATTTTTTCAAAGGGAAGAATAATGTGGTGGCTGATGCCTTATCCAGGAGGCCATGCATCCTTGCCATAACAAGGGTAATAGTTGATTGGAAAGACCAGCTAGTGATGGAGTATGCAGAGGATCAGTTTGCGTGCCAACTACTGGACGGACAAGTAAAAGATGAAGATTTCAAGGTTATTAATGACCTCATCTACTACAAAGACCGAATCTTCTTGGTTTTTGGATCGGCCTTCAAGGCCAAGGTATTGCAGGCATGCCATGACTCACCAATGGCGGGACATCAGGGGATCAGCAAGAGGTACAGGTAGGTGAGAGAAATATTCTCTTGGAAAGGGCTCAAGGAGGATGTGATTAGGCACATCAAAGAGTGTACGACATGTCAGGCAAACAAGGATGAGCACACACACCCAACAGGACTTTTGCAACCCTTGCCCATTCCAGAGCACAAATGGGAAAGCATACCCATGGATTTCATCACCGGGCTACCAAAGACACAAGGGAAGGACTGCATATTTGTAGTGGTGGATAGGTTAACAAAGTTTGCACACTTCTTTGCCATAGCTACCGACTTCAGTGCAACACAGGTGGCCGAACTGTTTTTCAGGGAGATTTTTAGGTTGCACGGCCTACCCAAGACCATTGTCATCGATAGGGATAGCAGGTTTGTGAGTACTTTCTGGCAGGAGTTATTCAGGTTGGTTGGTACGGCCTTGACCCCTAGCACCAGCTATCACCCTCAGATAGATGGACAGACAGAGATAGTCAACAAGTGGGTGGAGGGATATCTCAGAAACTATGTGGCGAGGCAACATAAAGCATGGGTCAGATGGTTGCATTTGGGAGAATATTGCTACAACACCACCCAGCATATGTCCATTGGCATGTCACCATTCAGAGCTTTGTATAGCTATGATCCTTTATCATTTGTGGAGATTGCATTCGATGACAGCAGGGCACCAATGGTACAAGATTGGATACAGCAGAGCCAGGACATTCTCAGGGAATTGAAGGATCATCTACAGAGGGCACAAAACCAATAGAAGGTCCAAGCAGACAAGCACAGAGTTGACCGGACTTTTGAGGTTGGTGATTTAGTCTATTTGAGGCTGCAACCATATAGGCAGGCTTCCATTAAAAGAAGCAGAGTGGAGAAACTGCAACCACGTTTCTTTGGACCCTACAGAGTCAGCAGGAGGGTAGGGGTCGTAGTTTACGAGTTGGAGCTTCCAAAAGGCAGCAAAATTCACAACATTTTTCATGTCTCGTGCCTTAAGAAAGCCCTCGGTCAACACATCGGGCCTATTGAGGTATTACCCCCCATGGATGAGGAGGGACAACTTGTTTTGATTCCGAAGGAGGTACTAGAAGTCCGAGAAAAGAGGCTCAGAAACCGAAGCATTAAGGAGTACCTGATCAGGTGGAAGGATTTACCCATTGAGGATGCCACTTGGGGGCAGAAGCACGTGGTAAGGGAAGCAGGTTTGGAATTGCTTGAGGACAAGTAATTTCAAGCAGAGGAGACTGTAATGTCCCCCACCTCTTAGAGAGGTGATGAGGAGACTCAGTGGCCTGGGAACCCCCACTAGGTCATAGTCTCACACTGAGGGGGGAAGTCAACAAGGCTAAAGTTATATTTTTAAGTTGACTTAAGAAAGGAAAGGGACAAAGGAGTAAAAGATAACTCAACAGAAGAATAGAAGATTAACCCTGGGAGTTAACCTAACTCAATAGAGAAATAGAAGGAAAAGTATAAGTAAGAGGTTGGGGCACGCCTATTTGTCATTCTGATTTTGGTATATTGCTTGTTATTTCTCTTGAGCATTCAGTTTGGGGGTTTTGCTGTACAAACCCTTGTGAACAACTCAGTGGTGAAATATCCACTCACATTCTTCCACAGCTTGGTCTCGGCGATGAAAGATTCCTCCACACCATTCTACTCTCAGCATATCTCCTTCCAGAGCTTCAGAAGATAGCAGGGCCATACTGTTGGGGAGTTTCCAGCAAGAGCGCACCATACCATTGAGGAGGGTTTGATCTAGCCAATCAGGAGGAGCATTGGGCATTTCATCAATTGGGTTTTATTTGCAGGTGCTCCATCATCATTCTGAGGGTTTTCTTGAGGAGTTATCACCACTCAATTTTCATCAACAGCTTGGGATGATTTGGAGGATAGGAGGACGTCCCACTTTTCTGTATTTCTCAGATCTAGAGAGATCTGCTTGAGATCTGGATCTGAAACTTCTCCCACGGGATTCTCATATCCTGATCTATATTCTTGGAGAGTTTCACGTCAATTGGCGGTGTATTTCTTTAGGGACGAGTTGCCTAGGGTTTCATCTATTCAGGAGGGCGCAACTCCCTTAGAAGATTCAACAGTTGGATAGGTTGGTCTTGGACGTTGGGCTTGAAACTTCAGGAGGAGGATCCCACTGCCCTGATCTATTATCTGACCGAGTTTGGGCTCAATTGGAGTATTCTTCCATTAGGGCCGAATTATTGAGGGCTTCGGTCTTCACTTGGAGCGTGGCACTCTTCAACTGGAGGGTTTGTGTTATAACCCTAAATTGCACCACACATGCTTACCCAGCATCAGGCCAACTCATATCCCTTATTTGCCAAAGCACTGTTGAACAACTCTTTGAAAATCCTCTTTTATAAAGGCCCACGTGCTCTAATCCATTACTGCACGCATGTACACGATGGCTGACCCGAAACAACCCATGTGGACCGACAAAAGCATGAAAAAAGGAAAGTTGTCGACGGAACAAAAAGCTATGGGTGAGTTAACTGAAACTCTCGGCCATGCATGGCCCAGGGTTCATCCAAATACCTAGCTCCTTCTAGCCTATAGAAGAAGGAGTAGGGGTCCCATTTGGAGGAGGAAAAATATAGCAAAGAAACTCTGCCCATTTACGTATTCCCATTGTCCCAACCCTTTAGCCTTTCCTTGTGCCAAAGGAGATTCAAAGCAAAGCAGTTGGAGGACAGAAGAAGAGGAGCCCAGGATCAGGTTCAAGGAGCGATGGCCGGTCTCAACTTTTGTAAGTTGACTCATTCAAAGTAATAAAGAAAATGCTTTTCCCATCCCAATTCATGAACTATTTATAGTTTGATCAGTATATGTTTGGATTTCTAACCCGTTAGTAGATAAGTAGTATGCATGCATAGTTGTTGCTTGTCTTGGATGCAGGTCAGCTTTGGAAGGAGTATTGCGAACAAGTAATCAAGTACAACGAAGGATCGACATCAAACGTCGGGAACGAGGTAGATTGATCTTTCCATGCATTTACTAAGAAAAGGGGATTTAAATCTAGGGATGAAGGTAGAAAGTAATTTCTCTTTGGTCATGTTATCCCCGATTTCTAGGGATAACTAGGAGATCATGTCTCGAGACCCACAGGTCCTAGACATGGAGTACCGAGAGCAGGATTGACCTGAGCATGGCCCTGGAGGGCCCATCCTTTTTCTTCTTCATCAGACTTGTTCTATCAGCAGCAACAACATCCATCACCATCGGCTTGGACTTGCATTGGAGAAGACTCTTGCTCCACGAGGTAATTGGTCCAGGTATCATGGTATGTGTCATGTTTGATCATTATAACTTTCAGATATATGCATCAAGTTCCTTACATTTCTGACAACTGATTGGATCTTACACTGACCCATTTGACCATTGTTGGGGGGATTAACGGGGTGCCCTAGCAAGCTTGTACCCATAGGTTTTGGTTAGCCACCAGGGGGGATTTGAAGAGTCATCGTCCACTCCCACCATATTATCATTTTACATCTTATCTCCCATACATCTATCCCATTCCCCTAGTCCGAGCATTAGGATGACCTATTTGAGGGGTTACACTTTATCCTGTGGGAAGAAGGGGCTAAAGTCCCAGGAGGTAAAAGCAGCTGGTAAAAGATAAAAGCCATAAGAAATAAAACCTAGAGATGTCTCGCCTAGGGATCCCCGAGAAGGCAATAAAAAGCCTCTCGATAAGAAACAAAAGGGACCCGAAGAAAAATAATAAAACAAGGCCTAGCCAAGAGGATGGGAGGTCTCATCACGAGCCAGCCCATTATGTTCATAGGTATCTAGCAGTATGACATTGCCATTATCTGGTCACCACGCCAGGGCAATGACCCTTGGTTGCATGGCCAAGGGAAAGGGGGTCTCATCACGAGCCAACCTTATCATTTATGCGAAACTACTCGTGGGTAACACTGTCAGCTCTGGTCACCACACCAAAGCAGTGTCCTCTAGTCAGACCTTGAAACAAAAATAAAGAATAAAGTAATAAATAAATAAAGAATAAAGGCAATAAGGGGCTTGGAAAGAACTGCATCCATGACAGGTACAGCTCGCCTCCTACAAAGGCACCCACGAATAATACCTACCCCTGGTCTTCACTGTGTCTGGACATCTTTAGACCATACCACCTCGTATTACATGGCTTTGATTAATGTCCTTTGGGAACTTTCATTTTCTTATGGATATTGGCCCAATAGGTCACCTTGTCTTTTTTCTTCAGCTTTGTATAGTAGGTCAGTGTAATGTCTTTGAGCTATTAGATGATATGATAGGGGTCTTATGCATGCATTTGATAAAATTAATGATGAAATATGATTAACATTGCTATGATCCCGAGGACTAATGAGCCCATGGAGGGCGAAGTTTTTGATGTGCAGGACCATGCCCAACGGACAGGTACCAGTGGACTGGTACACATGGGGAGACGATTAGCTCAAACCTCCATGGGGCTGAAGAGCCCATCAGATGGTTGTTGGGATCCCATCAGGGGCAGAGATAGGACAGTGATACGATGAGCCTTTGCACACGAGAAAAAGAAGGATGTTCCACCCAGGACACTTTGGCTAAGCCCAGCCTAGGGGGGATGACCCACTTTAGATGGAATGTTTTCCTCTTGATGGAAAGGACGTCACCCAGGAGATTTCGACATCATCTTGAGCGTGTGGCAGTTTGATGGGATTACTAGCACGTGTGGCAGCTTAGAGGAGCCCTAAAAGGGCTAACGCCTGACTTCTGGATGCTGGACTAGCCCAAAAGGGGCCAACGTCTCCCTCATAAGGGCTTGACATCCCACCTTTTGCTCATTTTGTGTCTTTTACTTTGCAGTTAATGTAAAAACAGTGTAATTTTTGTAGTCAGCCTTGTCGGTTGTTTTAATGACCTAATTTGTAAATTAAAGGTCATTGGATGATATATATTGAGGATGTTTTTCCCTCATTTAAACATAACACAACTCCTTCTCTTAGGAGATCTGATTTCTTGCGCCCTACTAGGGTAATTTTGGTGTCTAAGTGAGGCGCACTTGCTTCTGGAGGAATTTTTTTGGCATTTCTCTCAAGGAAGGTTTACAACTAGGGTTTGCTTGTGTTTTCTTCATGACATGTAAGTGAATTTTCATGCAAAACTTCTTAAATGAATGGTTGTAGGTATAATTTCTTACATTTGCTTATTGTATTGTTGATTTAAAACCCTAGGTAACAAGCACACAAGTAGGTTATTGTTACATTTTCCCTTGTTGAGAAATATTTTTCAGCCATTGAAGAAAAGAGATAGAGCCTAGCCGTTGCTACACTTATTTTCTTTCTTCTGAGCTAGCGTTGAAGTCTATAAGTTGAAAAGAGGAGACGTCCTAGGCCTAGATTGCCTACACCGAGGGTTTCACCTTCTAGGGTTTGAAAGCCTTGTCATTGCAACACTTTCTCCCTTAGATTTATGCTTTAAGCTAGCCATTTTGCCAAGTCAATTTAGAGAAGGAGGAAAGAGCACGAGGCCTTGCTTAAGCAACACCGGCGTGAGCCTCTTTCCCCTAGGGTTTTGATTCTAGGGCCCTGCCTTTGCAGCACCATAGAACCCTACCTTCTAGTCTCTAAGTTATTATCCTCCTGAGACCTTGTGCCCTTATTTTTGACTCCATATACCCTAAGGCACTGATTTGATCTCCAACGTTGAAGCTTTAGTGTAGAAAACTACCTTTAAAACTTTAATTTCTGAAACCCTAACTAACATTGCTAACCTAATAAAGGCTGATGTCATAGTTGAATATCTCATCTTGACGCAACAAAAGTGTAATATAAGCAATTGAGTGATGATTTCAAGCATTTATTGAGCAATTATTGATTGGATATACTATCAGCTTAGTCATCTTGGTAGATATTGATGAATTGATAATCTTTCATAAGCTAATTAACAAAACGTTGACTTCATCTTGTATATATTGCATTGCTTATTGAATAAAATCAGATAGTTAAAGAAGTACTAACCCTTTGAGTTATAGCCTGCAAATATATATATTGTGTTGCTATTGTCTTGTTTCAGGCAGGTGTTTTCAACAGGGCATACACTTCTTTTATTGGTTGATTAGTCGGACTATCTGACACTGGTGGTAATCTGTGAGGAGGGAAATCTTAAACTTAACCTTGTATCTTCTGCCTCTTCAAACCCCAGGTTACCGGGGACGTCTCCCCTGGGATAACCTCCCTAAATAGAAAGAACCTCCCCATTGTGGTGACATTGGGTGGGGAAGGTTCCTGTTTCGCCAGTTTGACCTTTATCCTTTAGCTTTTCAACCTAAACTACAAACTGTGCGATAACAGGTCATATCTGCATGCAAAGTCTGAACTCTATTTGCTAGTCCATAGGGAGATTTTCCCAACAACAGAATTGGCGACCATACTGGGGAAACTCTCTAGGGTTCCTGGAATTTTATTTATTTTTGGGTAGTTTTACAAACTAGTTTTTCTTGCCTGTTTTTTCTTTTAGTTTTTGTAAGGTTTGAGCTAGCAAGGAGTCTGGTTTTCCATACCATCTTTCCCTGACTTTTGCTTGACTGTGTTTTTCGGGACCCACAAAGGTACACGCGGCCTGCACAAGGTCTGCACACATGTACCCGCGCTCTACCCTCTTACAGCCCGCGTGTGAACGCTAGCTGTAGAGGTAGCAATAACGTGTAGAGTTCAGAGAACCTCAGAGGCAGTCATCCTCTTTCCTGTCAGAATCACACATTCTTAGGGGGTTTTCTTGAATTTTGTCTGAGTCTTGTTTGCTAGCAGTCCTATCTCAGATTGTTTTTGCTTTATCATTTTTTCCTTACATTAGTTGTTTTTCTGCTAGAAAGAGTGTCCAAGCCTTCAAGGGATCCTGGTTATCAATATCAATGGTCTCTTCCTGGTTTGGTATGTCTGTTTTCATTTTTTTTCTCAGAGTTTAGATATACACGCGGCTTGTACAAAGTCAGTCCGCGTGTACACGCCCTCTGTCTCTATCCAGCGCGCGTTCACAAGCGCGCTGTTTGAGTAACAGTTGCGTGCTTGTGCAGGGTACTTTTTGTTGAGGGTAAGGCAGTCATCCTTTCCTTTGATGAGAATTATTCCTCTCAGGTGTTTGAATCTCTGTTGGAGCAGTCAATAGCTTAGGATTAATCTTACCCTTAGCCTGCTTTTTCTCAGTCAAAAAGTTGTCATAAAAATAATTTTTTTTTTTTTTTTTTAAGGTTTTTAGACAAGTGTGAGAGTCATTGTTTTTAAAATTGCTAGTGTGTGATTTTTTACCTAATTCTTTGTGATCTGCGATTTAGGCCAAAATTGTTTTTCTTGGTTTTTTGCTTGTCGGTATTTTTCCTTTCTTGCTTCACTAGCATTTAAATAAATAAAAATCTCTTTTCATTTTCTTGTTGGTTGAAAAGTGTATTTCTGCATTATTAGCCAGAGAAAAGTCGTTGATTTCATAAGTTTTTGCAGTTCACTTAGATCATAAGTAGCTCGTAGTCAATGAAATTCTTTTGAGTTTGTTGTCCAAAATCTTAGAAAAGCTAAAAAAAAATCTTTTTTTTTTTTTAAGTTGTTGAAATTTTGCATTCAGTAAAAGTTTTGTTTCCAGCTTTTTTCATTCATTTTTTGCTTTCGTCTTTAACACATCATCAGTTTCACCCTCATACCCCTTGACGTAAGACAAAGCCATAAAAGTAACACTAAATTTAAAATCTACTAGACTTTTATGTTTATAGGGTTCATAAACTAGTTTAGGACTAGGGCCTTGGATTAGGTTGGAGAGGAAACTCTTCAAGGCCATTTAAAATCAAACATTGGAGTCTGAGATAGGGAGTTTCTAAGTCCAGTTTCGTGAAAGTTATCCGGGACCCCCCTCTAACACAGGGGATAAACACGAGGTCGCCTGCGGAAAGGTAGCGGAGATAACCCCTCCAAAGTCGGACCAATCGTAGTGGAGAACACATATAGAGGGCTTGTTTTGGGATTCCGTCGTTTGCATTTGTCACGGGGCTTCGTGGGTCTTGAATCCGTTCGAGGTCGTTAGTTGTCTTCCGAACCATTTTCTCTCGATACCCTTGACAGGTTTCGGGCTCAATACCCTGCTCATTGTGGTCTACCCGACTTTCGACTGTACCCGCCTGGTGACTGTTCGCGTGCTAGCAACCTATTTGCCAATCTTTGTTAGGGACATACACAGGTGACTGTGGGGGTATACCGCGGTACCTAGGACAGACATTGGACCACACTTTGCAGAGTATACCAAGAGGGTGCTTCCGTGTTCGAGTTGTACTTGCACCGGTAAGTTGCTCTATTGTTGGTTGTTGTAACTGTTCTTCCAATTAATTTAGCGTTTGCTTGTCTTATCTTTTAGGGACTTTTTTTAGTGTGTGTTACTTTTGATCGTTTAGACTACCTTAGAGTGTCTTGGATCTTCTCACACAGTGGAGGATCCTGAGCTCCGCCGGTCACGAAGGCCTCTTGGCCTGCCGCCGGTTACACTGGAGCCACCCCCGCCACCATTAAGGCGAAAGCTAGACCAACAAGGGTCTTTTGAAGCGACCGGGTTACAAACCATTGTGCTCGAACAACCCCCGGAGGAATCGACCGTTTTGGACCTTGAAACAACCACTCTTAGCCCGGTTGAAACCCCAACCACTGATTTCTTGGCACCTTTCATTGTACCAATTCAATTTTACGAGCGCCAGACAGTAACGCACACAACAATGGAAACAAATGTTGTTACTCCTTCTGGGAATTCTTCAATTCCCACCATAGTTGTCACCATAGGAGAGCTTTCATCTCCTAACCCACCGTCGTCGGTCCGAGCCACTATGGGCTCGACCGCAACTACTTCACACAGTGGTTCGATTCCATATTTAGCGGCGGCCACAACCCCTTTCACACCAAGTGCGACAGGTCCTCCGTTCTCATACGGGATGCCTGGTTCGGGTACAAGTCCTGTACTTTCCTACTCCACTTTACAGACTTTGGGTCTGGGGGCAGGGAGCTCTAGCGCTCCTCTGCAAGGTCACATGGGGGGCATTCCTGTCCCTTTTAATGTTTTTCCTTATGGAGGAGGTCATACCCTCCTTCATCCCCTTCACTCGGTGGCTCGCATCAGCAATCCGCCGGGCAACCTACACACAATAGTTTATTTGGAGCGGGGAGTCAAGGACAACCTTCGCATAGTATGCTGGTAGGTTCGACACCATTTTCTTTGAATGGAACGTTTGGTAACAACACCTTCTCGTCGACCGCTTTCCCGACTGGGGGCAACTCCATTTTCGGACAATCTACTCCTATGCAGGGTACTATTCCTGCACAGGGGGCAAACCTAACAGGACCTTGGAATTCAGGGCAGGGATCCGTTCCCTCATCCGGAATGCCGATCTGGGGTAATTCTTTCCACAATCAATGGAACCCTGGACAAACTACTATGCCTATCCCCACGGGACCGGCATGGGGTAATCCCTCCTAAAGTCCTTCGAATATAATGCATGCCCAACAATCTATGTCTTATTTGGGAAATCAGCTGATGATGTTTCCACATATGCAAAATCCTTACGCTGGCCAGGGCCATGGTTTCTACCAGAATCAGGGCCAACAGCCAAACTTTTCCTGGCAACCTGGTGCCAGTCAAACTCCAGGTCCCTTTTTCCCAGGTTATCAACAGCAACCCAAACTACCGTTCCTGGGGACTTTACACTTGCCAGATTTGACAAGGTTGTTGAATGACCCTATTTGTCACGATCCACGTTGGCCTCCTATGTCGACGAAGTTGCCTTTGGATATTCCAAAGTTCGAAGCCAAGCCTAATGAAGATCCATGAGATCATGTGACTACCTTCCATTTTTTGTGCTCATCTAACTCATTGAAAGATGACTCCGTACAGTTGCGATTGTTTCAACGTACTCTCATTGGGAGTGCCACGAAATGGTACATTGAGCTCGATCGCTCAAGATACTCTTCTTTTAACGAACTGGCGATGGCTTTCCTTAACCATTTGCAGTTACCTGTGAGATACGACGCTGGCACAGAGCTGCTCGCCAATTTCGAACAGACAACAACGGACCATATCTCTGATCACATCCGAGGATGGAGACGCCGGAAGAGTTTAATCAAGGTACTAGTCCCACCAGCATTCCTACTTGAGTGGTTCTTTAAGTCTTTGGTCCTGCAGTTATCTAAAGACGTCATGACATCCAGAGTTTTCTCCGAAGAAGATGCCATCATGAGGGCTCAACAGTTTGAGCTCATCTATTCTCAGTCCGGTTTATTTTACAACATCTTGCCAAATACACCACGTTCAATACTGGATAAAACTAGACAGAGAGCTGGACCACATGCCGATGGTATTGTTGGTTCAACACAAACCAAGCCCGCTGAACAATTGACAAAGTAGTTGCAGTAGTTATCCATACAACACAAAGCGACCAACCAAACTACTGCTTTGGCTGCTCCCTCTACCAAAACGTCGGAAGTACACACAGTGGAGTCGACTAACCCAAAGGCCACCCAACAGCTTGAAGGGAAGAAAAAACAACGAAAGAAGGGTAAGGGGGATAAAAAACCCACTGATAATGTTGGCGGGGACAACACTGAAAAATGGAAGGCGAGGTATCCATGCAACCTGTGCGCGGAAGACCACCCGACCCATCTATGTCCTCGGCTTGCAGAGGCCCAAAAATTTGTCACACAGCAGCAGCCAGCAGTGTTGACTAATCCCTTTCAACATGGGCAAAATCTAACTCAAGCCTCTACAAGCACGGAAGGGGGCAACCAAGAAACCTGCCCGCCTCCGAACAATCCCTCATCCGCGAACGTATATATGGTTAGGGGTGATGCTTTCATATCAACTAGAGCGCACGATTATAGTAAACCAAGCGCTTTTGAGAAGGGTAAAGAAGTTGATCTCCCATCTCTTCCTCTATAGATCGAGAAGACATTGGGAGAAACAATGACACACATTCCAAAAGGTGCATTTAAAAAATCTTCTCATAACCCAAACGCAAGGGCCGCCCAGAACTACTCTGTGGTGGAAGATTTATCACAAACCCCTTGTGCGATGTCCGCTTTGGAGGTCCTCCAAAGCTGCCCTGCTCAGAGGAAAGCCTTGTTAACCGCTTTGGGCTCTACCGAGACTTGTAATCCGGGTACCATCATGTTAGATACAACCGACTTAAAACCTCATCTGCCTTACCACGTAGCGTTTCAGATAGTAGTGGCTTATCCCACGAAAACTTTTACTCGGAATATCTTCCGCACGGTGGTCGATGAGGGCGCTTCGACTTGCGTTATGTCGTTGGCATGTTGGAAGGCCATTGGCCAGCCCGTTTTGTCTCCATCACCTACTCTCCTCACTGCTTTCGACAGTCGTTCATTCCGACCACATGGCATCATTCCTTCTTTCCCCGTGCAGTTAGGAGGGAAGACCGTGTGTGTCGAAGTAGAGGTAGTCGATGCTCCCCTCGACTATAACCTCTTGTTAGGACGGAGTTGGACTTATGCTACGCAAGTTATGGTTGCTACAGTTTTTCGGGTCTTGTTGTTTCCACATGAGGGTCGGATAGTGACCATCGATCAATTGTCTTTCTCCAGACTTGACCCAGCTTTGGGGGCATCCATGGTCCCGATGTTTGATAATGCTCAACCAGGTGTCGTCAACGTAGGAGTTGGTTTGTGCCCATCCTTGATGGGTACCTTTGATTACCCACCTCCTCACGGCGATATCAAATTTATATCTAATCACCATAAGGTTGAGATTTTTCAAGTTTCGTCGTTCTGCACGACTTACTTCGAGGATCCATGGATACTTCCTTCCCCATCGGCCATCGGCCACGATGGATGAGACAGGGCACCCAGGCATGTCCATGCCCTTGTCTGCCACTGAAGTAGCGTACTCTTTAGTCCAACAAGCTTCAGCTAACCCTAATCTGACTCTTGCACAAGAGTTAGATCCACTTCTAGAGCCTATTTGGGGTTAGGGTTCTCTCGCTAACATTGATTCATTAGACTTAGTCTTGCCTTCTGATGAAGCAGTAATCGAAGCAATGACTAGTCCGGACAAACCTTGGGAAGATCTTCATCACAGATCATATTTTCTCCTAGAGTTAAGCCGAATCGAAGCAGGAGAATTCACCATGACCATGATGGGAGATCAGTCGTGTCCTATTAATCTCTCAGCTACACATGAAATTTATGTTGAGGGCAATATGGCAACTATCGCTGAAATTATACCAATCAACATCTCCCGAAACCCTGGAGTCATGGAGAACGTCTTCGTCGGAGCATATTGCTCCCCCGAAGAGATTCAAATCTATACGGATCTTTTCAAAGAATTTCGCGACGTTTTTGCCTGGTCTTATGAGGAAATGCCAGGTATCGATCCAAAAATAGTTGAACATGAAATCACAACGTATCCTGATGCCAAGCCTGTTCGGCAGAAACTTCGTCCAGTTAATCCTAAGAAAGCAACAACCATCAAGATTGAGGTTGAGAAATTGCTAAAGGCATGTTTTATCTATCCTATCCATTTGACCCAATGGGTGTCAAATCCTGTGCCGGTCAATAAAAAACAAGGCACGATTCGTGTATGTACTGACTTCCGTGATTTGAACAAGGCATGTCCCAAAGATAATTTTTCAACACCATTCATCGACTAGATCATTGATGAATGTGCTGGTTGCGAAGCATTTTCTTTCATGGACGGTTTTTCGGGATATAATCAAATCCAAATCAAACCCGAAGACCAACGCAAAACGACATTCATTTGTCCTTGGGGTACATTCGCATATCGTAAGATGCCTTTTGGTATTAAAAATGCTGGAGCCACGTTCCAGCGGGCCATGTATTTTGCTTTTCGTGACCTCAAGCATATAGTCGAGGCCTACCTAGATGATTTAGCATCACAATCTCACAAGAGAACGGATCATCCCAGACACCTTAGACTAATCTTCGAATGTTGTCGCTACTTTAGGATTCGCTTGAATCCAAACAAGTGCAGCTTCTGTGTAACGTTAGGACGTTTGTTAGGTTTCATCGTATCAACAACAGGGATCATGGTCGATCCTCTCAAGGTGGAGGCAATAATCCAGTTGCCCCCCCACGCACAATCCTTCAACTTCAGAGTCTACAAGGAAAGGCAAACTTTTTACGATGCTTCATCGCCATCTATGCCGAAATCACCAAGGGATTTATGCGCTTACTGAAGAAAGACGTTCTTTTTTTGTAACACCCTGTTTTCCCCAGCTTGTAAATATAACTGGACTGGCCAAGGACTATGGCAAACTCATAAATGTGAATATGTGATGTAAATGGACCTTGAGGAAGAGGTCAATGAATGTGAATGATATTTTGAATTTATTGCAGGACTGCTGAGAAGGGGATGTGCAGAAAAAGAGACCACGATGGTGGTGGAAGGCCCCTGAAAAGGTGGCGTTAACTTCCACCGAGAATTAAATACCGTATTTGGACTCCACTGGCCCGGAGAACCAAAAGCGGCTCGCTGGCCCTGAAATTTAATGCCTCGCAGGCTGGTAGGCAGATGGCTTGATGAGGGATGGGATGGTGAACCGCCCATCCATAGAGCCATCAGGCCTAATCGGCGCAAGGGTAATCGTGCCACACGCAACCTCGCGAGAGGATAAGGCGTGTGGCAGAAGAGATTGGGAGGGCAGACGTGAGGGGAACTCTGGCAATTTTACGCAGAGTGAGTGATAGCAGAGAGGAAGGATTGCAACCTTCGCTCCTGATCACTGGCAGACAGAGAGACGCAGTCTCAGAACATCGTGGTCTCAGCTCGGGGGTGGCTAGTGGTAAATCCGTTGGGAGTCGCTGAGCCTACGGTTGGGTGGAAACGAGCACCCCTCTCAGCAGTTGCCCACACTTCTGAAGTTATTTCTGATAAGTGTTTTGTTCATATTGCATCTTGAAATTCATATGCTGATATATATGCTCATAAATTGTGAAATGGTGAACAATTACAGTATAAGAATGTCTGTGCAGTGTTTTGATAAGTAATGTTAGATATATGCTTATAACAGAAAGACCACGCATGGCTCATGTTGATAAATGAATTTAATTAGGCATGAGTCGAACTAAGTTAGGCTTCCAGCCCGTTCTCGGGAAGTTGTTTACCCTTATCTACCTCCAGAAATGCCCAGTATAGATCTCTTTACAGAGATCCCCTCCTTGGAAAGGTTCACCAAGAACCCAGAAAAAGGGACTTGAACGCGCAAGTCTTATTAACCCTGTACGAGGAGGAATGACCCTCTTAAGGTTCCAAGGTAGCAGTGTAGGGATATGTAACAAATCGATGAATGGGATCTCGTCGGATGACCCATAGCCATTCACGACCGTTAGATTGACAGAAGTGACGAGGGCGTTACATACCTTGCCCCTTTTTCCCTCTATCTTCGTGAACAACGAGGAAATTGAGATCGTAGATCCAAAGACCAAGGAGAACATTTGGACCATTGATCCTCCCACGTCCACGAAGTAGTGGAAGGATGCACAAGGTGGGACAATCTGAGCCGTTGGATCTCATTCAGAAATCCTGTCGGCCGTTGGATCGGGTTAAGATGCTTGGAGTTTAGTCTCTGTAGTATGTGCAGGAAGAACAGATCTAGACCGTTAGATCTTGGTCCAGTTACCCGTCAACCGTCGGATCGGACCGGAGCTGTCCAAGGGTTACTATCGAGAGTCCAGCCATTGGCATATCGGGATTCTCAAGGACAAGAAAATCGAGACACTCCAAGTCTCGAAACGCCGAAAAAATCTGAGCCGTCCGTTTAAGGAGACAGGTGTCCGAAATCCATAGAAAGTCGGGATATTCGGCATAGGGAAATCGAAGTTCCTGAGGCCGTGAGAATGGGGACATCACAAGTCTCAAAATCCCAGAGGAATCGGGACTGTCCATCCGAAAAGGACACGTGGCAGCAATCGACGTCGTTGGGGAAGGTCCCGATAGGAAGCTGTTGATCGGCGTTTGTGTCATTGGGATATCGGGAATCCTGATGACAATTTGTTTATGCATTTTGGAATCGCGACGCTCGAAACCCCGATGAGTGGGAGCCAGCTGTCAGAATATTAGGGAAGTAGGGAGCGCCATTGTGGGGGCCAGCTGTCAGCATAGAAGGAAGACGGTATTCGAAGGATCGAGAATCCCGTGAGCCCATACATTTTGGCATTGAAAATCCCGTAGCCCCGACGAGGGATAAGACTGCGGTCACAGGGATCGGGGTCATGTGAGCTAGGAGCCTAGCCAGGAGAGCTAGCGCGTAAAGGACGCGTCGGGAATCGAGGAATCGCGAGTCCTGGGGACGTTTGCATTTCGACATTAGAAAGTCCAAAACCCCGATGGGGGAACAAGGCGGTGGTCTTGTAAGATAGAGGTCACGTGGACTAAAGTCTTAGCCCAGGAGGCTAAGGTGGCAGAGGAGCGTATCGGGAATCGAGGATCGGTAAACCAAATTGTTGGGACATCACGAGTGTCAAAACCCCGATGAGGAGGTAAGGCTGCGGTCACATAGAGGGAGGTCGTATGGACCTGAAAGACTAGCCCAAGGGGACTAGCGGTAGTTGGAGTGCATTGGGAATCGGAGGATCGCGGATCCAAAGGGCATATGTATTTTGGCATTAGAAAGCCCGAAACCCCGACGAAAAGAAAAATATAAGGCTGCGGTCTCGTGAGCACGGTCATGTGGACCAGGGCATAGCCAGGAGGGGCTAAGGCCGGAAGAGAGCTCATCGAAGATCGGGAAATCGAGAGTATAGGAACCCTCGACATTAGAAAGGATGAAACCCCGAAAACCTGAAATTGTCATCAGGGAAAGACCACAGTTAGGTGAAGAAAGCTGTATAGGTGAATGAAAGACCCGTGGACCGGGATTGGCATTTTGCTGCTGCAAGCTTCGGGGATTCTCATTGTCGAGAACTAAACGAAAAATTTTGACTTTAGGTAGTGGGTGTGTTACATTTTTACTGGGACGATGTCGCTCAGTGCTCTTTCGATGCATTAAAACATGCCCTCACAACGACCCCTCTGCTACGGCCACTTAACTATAACAAAGATTTCCTATTATATCTAGCTGTCACCGAGTCAACCATTGTCATGGTTTTAGTTCAGGAAGATGATTTGTTCTCAGAATACGTGATCTATTACCTGAGCAGAGGCCTCGTAGGACCGGAACTCAATAATTCTCATATCGAAAAACTTGCGTTGGCGGCAGTTCATGTTGTTCAATGGTTCCGTCATTATGTTCTATTTCGCAAGACCACCGTCATTGCTGTCGTGAATCCATTCCAGTACATGTTGACACGACGGGTTATAGGCGGAAAAATCAGTAGATGGATAGTCATCCTCCAGGAGTTTGACTTAGACTTCATTTTAGCAAAGTCCAAAAAGTCATTGGTCTTCGCAGAGCTTATTTCAGAACTTCCGGTTGAGTCAGGTGACGTTGTGCCTGAAGAATCACCTATCCGGGGAGATATGTTTTTTATCACATCTTCAAATCCCTGGTACAGAGATATACTTATCTATCTCCAGACTTTGAAGTGCCCCACTTCTGCTTCTCGTGATGAACATCGGCGTATACGCCATCAGGCTAAGAATTATCTCATACTCGATGATACGTTGTATCGGAGAGGTGTAGACTGCATCTTACGTCGATGTCTCACACATGAGGAGGCAGTGATCGTGCTCAACGATTGCCATATCGGAGCTTGTGGCGGTCATTTGTCTAGGTTGGCAACAACCCAAAAGATTCTACGAGAAGGTTACTTCTGGCTGACACTTATCAAAGATTGTATAGAATCGGTCAAGAAGTGCCATCCATGTCAAATCTTCTCTCGGAAGATGAGGGCACATCCCGCTCCCATGTTTCCTGTCATCACAGTTGGTCTCTTCACCAAATGGGGGATTGATTACACTACTTGCAACCCCCCTTCAGCAAGGGGGCACTGCTATATCATCGTAGATATAGACTACTTCACTAAGTGGGTCGAATCTATCCTAACGTTTAAAGATGATGGAGAGACTGCACCTCTCTTTTTATTCAACCAGATCATAGCAAGGTTCGGCGTCCCAAGAGAGATTGTTACTGACCATGGAAGTCACTTTCAGAACCAAATGATGACCGAATTAACATCAAAGCTTGGGTTACGGCAAGAGCATTCATCACCCTACTGCCCCCAAGCCAATGGGTAGGTAGAAGCTGTAAACAAAACTCTTAAGACTATTCTATAGCGAACTATCAACTCAGCCAAGTAAAATTGGCATTTGATGTTATACTCGGCATTATGGGCTTACCGAACATCTATTAAGACTGCAACTGGTTTCTCACCTTTTCAACTCGTTTACGGGCTGGAGGCAATCTTGCCCATCGAATGTCAGATCCCATCTCTAAAATTGGCAGTACAATTATTGCCAGACACTTCTCCACTTGAAGAACGGTTAGTACACCTTGAGCAGCTCAACGAGCAGCGTCGTGATGCGACCCTGGCCAACAAGGCTCACAAACATAAGGTCAAGTGTCAGTATGATAGGTCCATTCGTCCTCAGATTTTCTCTGAAGGTGACCTTGTCCTGGTCTATGACCAAGATAAGGACCCCCTGGGGGCAGGAAAATTCAAACCCATGTGGTTCAGACCTTTCATCATAAAAGAGGTATTAAAAAAGGGCGCTTATCGTCTGGTTGATTTTG
>ML802952.1:342881-357419 GCA_009831015.1 Picea engelmannii
TAGAACAATTTAATCATTGGAAGGAAGATCATGAGATTTACCACATTGTTGCAATTTGCCACTGCTAAAGACCTAAACCTTGTAAAACTCGTTGAGCAACCTATTGGAGGATGCTAAGATTAATTTTGCCATAGATCAACTCACCCTTGCCTAACGCACCTCTTGATGGTCTCAGATTACAACTTGGTGAAAGTTGAAATTTCTCATTGCAGTTGCAGTTGCCAGTTACGGTTGTAGTTGCAGTTACAATTGCAGTTGCCAGTTGCCAGTTGCACAAACCTTGAGATTAGAAGACAAGCTGGATGGTGCTACATACTTCTAGGTATGCACTTGTATATGTTTTTCAAGTTATATTATCTAGCAAACATGAATGTGTTTGTAGGGGATGTACAAGGAACCTTTGTCCAAAAAACTATATGTAGATCCAAAGGGATCTCAGATTCAATGCATTCAGAAAAACAATGCATCCTCCCTAAAAGATTAAGACTCCTGGTTTGAGTGTTTAAACTGATATGCCTCTAATTGTGTAGCTGCCATGGCATTATTATGATCTTATAAACATCTAGTTGCATCTTGATCTATTGAAGTTATGATCTTTATGCTAACCACTTAATACTAGAGATGCACTTGTTTGCAAGCCAAGTTGATCTCCCCTCTAGGAGATATTCTTGTTTTGTTATTTGTCCTTGGCAGGTTGTTTTGTAAATTCCATGAAGGTTACCACAGAGGCATGTCACCAGTGATAGCTCTGAGAGGGAGCTATAGTGATGGTTGCAGAAGACAACATATTAGATAGTCTCTAGTTTGAGACATGAAGCAGTCTAACTAGACAAGGAGTTGTGTACATGACAATATTCATTCATGTACTGAAGGAGAAGAGGATGTTGTTATATGGCATTGATGAGCCATATCATGAGGAGGAGGTAGCCTTCAGGAGGTCTAGAGGATCTCACATGGAGATTGACAGTGAGAAGCAGGAGGAGATGGTGACTTCTCCCCCTCACTCCTTCAATAGTTCAGAGGGAGCCAGTTGAGCTTGTTTATCCAGTTGTTCTTGTAGATCCTGTTGATGTTCCTAGAGATATTGCAGTAGGTCGGAAAAGGCTTGCATGGGCTCGTCAGACTTTGCAGGAGGCAGAGGGACATGCAACTCCCTGTGGTACTTTCAAAGAGAGCAAGAGACCTCAGAGTTTCTTGAGCTATGTTGCAGCGATGAGCCACATCATTGATTTTGAGCCTTCCTATTATGAGGAGGCATCTAGTTAGCAGGATGGAGAGATGCCACGATGGAGGGGTATTAGTCCATCCTGAAGAATGATGTGTGGGATATTGTTCCAAGACCCGAGGGGAAGTCTGTGGTGATTTCCAAGTGGATCTATAAGATCAAACATGTAGTTGATGGGAGCATTGAGAAACACAAAGCGAGATTTGTGGCTAGAGGATTCTCTGAGGTAGAGGGAATAGACTATAAGAAGACATTTGCTCTTGTTGCTTGGTACACCTCCATTCAGACGATCATTGCCCTTGCTTCAACCATGGGTTGGATACTACATCAGATGGTTGTGAAAACAACCTTCCTCAACGGAGAGATCGAGGAAGAGGTGTACATTGAGCAACCGAATGGTTTTGTGATTCATGGGAAGGAGCCCCATGTGTGTAGATTGAAGAAGGCCCTGTATGGACTCAAGCAGGCACCTCGAGCTTGGTATGCGAGGATTGATGGATACATGATGAGTTTGGGCTTCAACAAGAGTGTTGCTGATGCCACCTATACTATACGATTGTTAATGGTGAGTCCCTGATTTTGATCTTGTACGTTGATGATTTATTTCTCATCGGAGCAGAGAGCCTCATTGCTTGGTGCAAATATGAATTGGCCTTTGAGTTTGAAATGAAGGATCTTGGCATGATGCAATATTTCTTGGGACTAGAGGTGTGGCAGAGAACTGATGAGATCTTCCCGAGTCAGGGGAAGTATACAATCGAGATTTTGAGGAGATTTGGGATGTTGGATTGTAAGTCCATGGCTACACTGATGGTGTCGAATCTAAAGAAGTTGAGTGAGTCTATTGATCCGACTTTGTATAGGCAACTGATTGAATCATTGATGTATCTGGTTAACGCCAGGCTAGATATTTGCGATGCAGTGAGTGCACTTAGCCAGTTCACGAGTCAGTCGAAACAGATGCATTTGGTCGCTGCGAAGCATGTGTTGAGATATTTGTGAGGTATAATTGGATATGGCCTAAGATATGCTTCCAGTGTTGACATGAGATTGCAGGGACATGCTGATTCTGATTGGGCAGGGAGTGCAGTAGATAGGAAGAGCACCTTTGGGTGTTGCTTCGGTTTGGGGTCTACCATGCTTTTCTGGTGTAGAAGGAAATCGACTTATGTGGCTTTGAGTACCATAGAAGCCAAATATATTGCAATGTGTATGGTAGTACGTGAAGCAGTGTGGCTTCAGAAGCTCCTTGCAAGCTTGTTTGGGGAGGATGCTGGAACCCATCGCGATTCATTGCGATAACTAGAGCTGTGTGAAGATCTCAGAGAATCCAATATCTCATGACAGATCGAAACATGTTGAGATCAAGTATCATTACATTCGAGACATGGTGTCGAGGAAAGCAATACTGGTGTAGTACCTTCCTACAAACGAGCAAATTGTAGATGTTCACACTAAGCCCCTTTCCAAGTCAAAGTTCGAGTACTTCTGTGATAAACTTGGAGTGATAAAGAATGCCCCTCTTGTTAAGAGGAAGTGTTTATGGTTGCAACTTCGTGAGACATTCTCTAGGTCGTACTCCTCGATGCACTGAGCTAGGCTGACTTGTGATGATACTCCTCAATGGACTGAGTTGAGTATGACACTTATGGATTGACTGATAAGTTGTGCTGGGTTGGTGCCCAACAACCCTTGGGTTGTAGCCTATGTGGTTGGGATATAGTTGTCATGGGTTGGTGCCCAACAACCCTTAGGTTGTAGCCCATGTGGTTGGGATATAGTTGTACTGGGTTGGTGCCCAACGACCCTTGGGTTGTAGCCCATGTGGTTGGGATATAGTTGTACTGGGTTGGTGCCCAACGACCCTTGGAATGTAGCCCATGTGGTTGGGATATAGTTGTATTGGGTTGGTGCCTAGCGACCCTTGGGTTGTAGCCCATGTGGTTGGGATATAGCTGTACTGGGCATAGTTTTGAAAACTAGAACTGGAATCAGAACTAGTCAAGGGTCCAATCAAAATCGGTAATGAACCGGTCGAATCGTTTCAATTAATTGGTTTTTAAAAAAATACATAAAATATTTAAATTTTAACAAAAAAAATATATTTTAAAGATTTTAAATCATGGTTCCAAAGCATCTAAGACAATTAGAGACAACATATCCAAAGTATGCTCATGAATATATCAAAATGGCACCAAGTGCAATACATATATAGAGATTGAAACATAAATACATAATCAAGGAGGCTCTAAATGGCCTCTACAACAACAAATAACATACTAACAAGAGTCAAGACTACAAGTCACTCTCTCATTGATCAACATGATCAATGGTCAATCATCACTACTGCTAGAAGTAGAAATGGCATGAGCATCCTTGCCCTTGGCATCATCATCTGTCTTTGACTCGGACTCGAACTCGGCCTCAGACTCATCATCTTCAGGGACATCTGTGAGTGTAGGCTTTGAAGCTACACTCGCTGTAGTAGTACGAGTACGATGAGGCACACGAGGTATACGACTACGCCTGCCTTTAGGTTCGGCGAACCCTGTGACTTAGGTGGAGACTCACCCACCAGAGTTTGATCCTGATTATGATTTGGAGGTGGATGAGATAGGGCAGATTCAGAAGGGATGCAAATCCATTATTAGAGCCCCGCGATCCGATTCTAGAGTCAGACATGGCAGGCCCATACATGGTCACTCTATCCTTGTATGCTTCCCTTATTTGCTCCTTTGCCTGATTCGTAGCCTCATAAATGTAACCCATGACCAATTTTTCCCCATCCACTAGCCGCAACACCTTAACAAGTGGCTCAACAATTTTCATAATTTCTGCTGCTTTTTTTCAAAATGTGTGATCATTAACTTTCTTTTTAGTGTCTTTGCCATCTTGTCTGTGGGCCCATTGAAATGCATTCCATTCATCAGATGCAAACATCTTTTGCAAGTTCTTTGATTGGGAAGCCATAGATTGCAATGTCAAGAAGTGAGTTGCAAATCTAGTGATGGTAGGCCTAAGAAGTTCCATGTTCTCTGTGTTTTTCCTCATCAGGTTCAAAACCCATGAGTGGTTGTATATGTACTTTGTGATGCTTTTGGCATTCTCTATAGTGTTTTTGAACCATTCCTGTTTGCCAATGTCCTCAAGCATGAGGTCTATGCAATGTGCAACACATGGGGTCCAAAATATGGTTTTGTGTTTCTCCTCTAACATCTTCCCAGCAAGAACATAGTTAGAGGCATTATCTGTGATGTCCTGAACAACATTGGCCACCCCCACCTCCACAACAATCTCATCTAAGAGCTCCAATAATAAGTTTGCATCTTTGACCCTATCAGATGCATCAATTGATCTCAAAAACATGGTTCCTTGTGGGCAAGAGACAAGGAAATTTATGATAGGACGGTTACTTCCATCACTCCATCCATTTGACATGATGGTACATCTTGTTTTGGCCCATGATAGTTTGAAATCTGTCAAGTATTCTTCAATGGATGCGACCTCTTTGGGCAAAAGAGATCCCCTCAAATCATGCATACTAGGGCCTTTGAAGCCCCTACCACAAGCAATAATGGCATCCCACATAGGTTGGTAATATGGTGAGCGGGAAATATTGAAGGGGATATCAGCATCATACCACTATCTAGCTATGTACTCATAAGCAATCTCTCTATATTGTTTCTTCCAATGGTCATCTAAGGTGGGTTGAAATTGAGTGGGTTGACCTTGAGAAACATTGATATTGTCAGAGCCAAAAGTGGGGGGAGGTGTGAAATACCTTTGGACGATATTCCTCTTTTTACTTTTAGGCTGATGCATAGTATTTTCACTTTCAAGGGGAGGAGGAACATAACGAAAGGGGTCTCTAACATCGGTAGAAGGAATAGATGAAGAGCCCTCATAATCAAAAGTGGGGTTGGCTGCCCTCATTTGTGCTACAATCCTCTTCCTCCCTATTTCAACGTGTATAGCCTTTTCTTGTTGGTAGTCATTAAGTACTTTTTGCATCTCTTCTCTAATAGGCCCAATAACATCTAATGGTGCCTCACATGATTTAACTTGGCCTCTAACACCAACCAAGTGTTCTTTCAGCCTACGAATGCCCCCCCCCCCCTTGATGCATTTTTGACAATGCTTGCAATACATTAGACCTTCAATCACCTCAACATGAACCCATGCGACATCTTTAGCTTTTGGGGCCATTGTAAATTTGTAAATGCAAACTCAAAGGCTAAAGCAAAGGTGCAATTTGCACAATGCAAGCAATCTGAAAATGCAAAGAAGGAACCTTGTCTTAGACTCTTACTTTATCTTTTATGATTCTATCTAAGTTTCAAACATTCAACAATCAAGATGGAAAAAAAAAAGAGTGGCAAATTTTCAACATACCTCTAATCCAACTCCTCCAAACTTGAAGATGAACTATAGCCTCTTAGTTGAGATGCCAAATCCACCACAAACTGCCCAAAACACTTGTTACCCAAGAAGCTCCTCAATGCTGCTCTTCAAGAATCAATGCTGCTCCAAAACCCAAATGCTCCCAAATGCTCAATGAGAGAGGTGTGAGGCACTTAGAGGGGAGTGAGTGTCTTATAGATTAGAATTAGGGTTCAGGATCTTAGGTTTTAGGTTTAAATGAAAAAAAATATAATTTTTGAGGTCCATGGGTCTGCTACAACTGGTCCAACCGGTCTCGACCGAATTGATCGGTTTATGACAAAATTGATCGGTTTGGTACCGAATCGGTCGGTTCGGTACCAAACTGGACAGTTCTGTCATAAACCAGTTGATCGGTTCAGTTTATTGGTCGGTTCGAACCGATCGACCATCAAAATGTCGGTTTGGTACCAAACCGGACGGTTTCGTTATAAATTGGTCGATCGGTTCGGTTTATTGGCCGGTTCGAATCGGTCGGCCATCAAATCGGTCAAACTGATCGGTTTCGGTTTTGGTTTGATCGGCTTTTAAAACAATGGTACTGGGTTGGTGCCCAATGACCCTTGGGTTGTAGCCTATGGGATTGGGATATTATGGGTTGTAGCCCATCATTCCTTGTGGTTGTAGCCCTTGAGGACTCATCCATATGGTTGTAGCATATGTGACGCAATGATGATGATAGTATCACATGGTGGTTGTAGCTTGTGTGAGCCCACATGAGGTTGTAGCCCTTGTGGACGTCTTGTGGTTGTAGCCCTTGACATATGGATGATGATGACACACTATGAGGTTGTAGCCCTAGTGTCCTCTAGTGGGTCAAAGCCCCTAGAAGAGCTTGAGAAGGTCCACATTGGTTGTAGCCATGTGTGACTATGGAGATGCTACCAGTAGCATGGTCTGAGGACCATGGCATAGCCTATGGGGACTAGAGGAGAACATCACAAAGTGAAAATACTACTTGAAGAGACACCTGTTCAGAGTGTTGATGTTTTTGGTAGCAGCGGGAGGTATTCACCTCCGGGACAACTTTTCTTAGAGATGAAGATGTTGTCAAGAAGTCAAAGGAAACCATTAAACAATGTGAAGAAACCTCGAAAGAAATTAGAAGATCCCAAAAGAGAAGTTGGCCCCACAAAAAAATAATAAAGAAGAAATATAATGCTTGAGAAGTAAAGTCAGCTCCATAAGAAAAAGATAGTGAAAATCTTACTTGAAGAGACACCTGTTCGAAAAAGACACCTACCCAGTCTAGTATAAATAAAGGTGACACCTTCCTCATTTGACACACATTCACTCATCCATAACGCAAGTTTAGTGGAGAGCTGTAGTTGCAACAATCCAACGAAGAAGGAAGGAAGAAGGGCGTAGGTTGGCTAGGGTTTTCTCATAACCCTCGCTAGGGTTTATCTCTTTTGTCTTGGTGGTGCTCTGGTGGAGGTCATATACTCTAGCGCTTTGGCTAGGGTTTGTTGCAGCGATATTGTTGGGTTATATCTTGTGAAGATAAGTACATATTGCTGGGATTTTTCTTTGTTGGTTTGCTCCAGTGAATAGAGCTTGCTCATGGTTATATTGTATTGGCAAGGATATTCTCTCTAAAGAAAAGTTTGTTGGGTTTTCTCCCCTTGTGAAGAAGGGTTTTCCCAGGATAAATCTTCGTGTCTTCTTGTGCTTGTTTATATTTCAGTATATGATTATTGAATGTTGAAAGAAGATCTAAATTGCTATGGTAAATCTAATGCTAACTAATTTGATAAAAATCGAGCATGCGGGAGCACAAAAATGCACATTGGGGACATTTGGAGACACCCCCAAATTCTAGGGAAATTCTTAGGGGATGGGAGGGACGTTGGGTTTCCTAACATAGGGGGCCCCATCCCCAAAATTATTTAAAAAAGCCCAACAATTCACCCCATGTAAATTCATCATTGTGCAATGTAAATACTAAATTCAAATTTGTAAATAATACGAAGATGATTCGTTATTCACCCTTGTTATTATCATATTTTACATTGAATCAATGATACATTGACATCGAAATTTCAAATTTATAACTTACAACAAAATGAATTATATCGCCTAAAATTCTAAATAGTGCTAAGTAAATACTAAATAGTAGATTCTAAAGTCTAGAATAGTAAATTAAAATTACTCAAAAATAGTTAAGGGTGATGAGTCAAAGGCTCAGTCACATTAGTATCTAGAGTCAAAAGATAAATCTGAAAATTAACAATGGAAAGTGAAAACTAAAAGTAGTTAAAAGAAATCATCAAATAAACATCAAGGAGTCGATGCAATTGATTGGTCCTCTACTTACATCCGTGGTATAAAGGCATGAGGACCATCAACGAGATTGTCACTATCTAAGTTAGAGTCACTCTCATGATTAACCAAGGCAATTTGCAACTCACTCTCATCTCAAATTCAAATGCCAAATGACTTGTAAAAGTCAAATAAGAGAGATGTATAGGTAAAAGTGAATTAAGTTTAGTAGCTTATTGTTTTTTTGTTTTCTAAATCAATCGAGCAGTAATAAGTGAGCGTGACAAGAGAGTGATTGGTTTGTGGTTTTCCTTAAATCACCATTTAGTAGAAGACTTACAACTTCTGCTAGACAATGGTTTGTGATTTTCCTTAAATCTCCACTTACCTCCACTTGGTAGAAAACTTTCAGCTTTTGCTACAGAACAATTTATGGTCATCTTAAACCAACATTTGAGAGCACTTCCAATTAGCAGAAGACATCAACGCCTAACTTCTAGCGAACATAGGAAATGTTTCGGAACCATTGAGCCTAGAGACAAGTTCCAGAGTTTGTGGTCATCCTTAAACTAACAGATTGGTTTGTGGTCTTCCTTAAACCACCACCACCATTTAGTAGAAGACATTAGCTTCTGCTATACATTTGGTTTGTGGTCATCCCAAAACCACTAGACTCAGAGAGCACATTCAGCCATTGGCAGCTGCACACTTGCTGATTTCAGCCGCCCACTTCCATATTTCAGCTGCCCACTTTCAGATTTCAGCTCTCTCCTTGGACTCACATACACCTCTTGGATTAAGGGGGAATGTTGGAAACCTAATTTGCTAGGGTTATGGTATTAGTCACTTGCGTAGGAATGTGAAAGGTCAAGTGATAGTGTAACGGTCGTTGGGAGTTCAAGAGATCTTGTAATACGAATCCAAAGGTCAAGACTGTATTTATACATGTTTCATATTGATTAATAAATGCAACTCATGCTTATCTATTTCGTGTGTCCGACAACTTTCTCCAACTATCTCTATTCTTTTGGTTTATTTCTAGTTTTTAGGATCTAGGGAGTATTTCTCTCATAGATTGTTGAGTTAGTTTTGCTTTATGTAAATCTATTTAAGCTTCTATTTGTTTAATGAAAAAATAGTCTGGGTTTGCATTTAGCGCTTTGTGTATGAACTTGGCTCTTAACTGGGATTTCCCACATCAGCAGAAATGTTCTGAATCACTTAATTGAGGGAGACAAGATCAATGTGATCAGTGAATGTATCCTTTTTAGGTTTCATCTTCACGGTAATTGGACAGCTGGTAAGGATTATTGAACCAAAAATTTCAAGATAAAATTTGATGTGTTGAATGTAAAACCCTATTCCTGACCAACAAGCTCCCTGCCATTTAGTTAACTCGTGATCTTATATGTGATAAATGCAGCAGCAGATTCCCAATGATGCCTTGTGCTACTCTTCTTCTGACGGTTATTTTTTGATCCTTTCAATGAGCCAATAACGAAATTACAAGCGGCGACTTCCATGCAATAAGAGGATTAGACTTCAAAGATAGCCACAACATTTTATTCAATCAATCTCCTTCTCCTTCTGTGGGTTGCTTTACAATCAATGTTTATCGTCTATCTATATAAAAAGAATCTTGTTCACATCTCTTTATGACAACCCATGCCATGCTTGCTTGAATCACATAGACACAATTTTCCTTTTAGTGGGCTCGAAACTTCCTTGACATGAAGATCATGGACGGCAGAAATGCTAAGGTCAACAAATATAAAATATAACACACAATCTTCATTCCTTGTTGTACATCGGATGGACTAAATGCAAGAGTGGGTTGATTTTCCCACTGGCATTTGTGGAATGCAATGATAGTCTGACTTGTTTTTCATGGATATTGCATGCTCATGTTTAATGAGTGGGACTATTTTTGTATAGTGCAAACATGCTAATCTCTCCATTTCCTTTAATTGCATGGCCTTTCAGGGTGGGTGTTACCATCCATCTTACTTGACAATCTTAACCAACATTGCCAATACTAAAAACTTCCCCAGTTGGATTGATGATCAGCTTCTAGTTCATTCACATCAGCGAAGTTAGTGCACGCTCCTTGTGAATAATTGGATATTGAAAATTAGACCCAATACATGTTCTTCCAACAAAATATAGACCTTGTACTTGAAAAGTGATAATATAACATTTATACATGTCAGAAATCAAATACAGAGGAGGTTGTTTGCACGCTATTGATAGCATGGCTGTAAAGTCAAGTCTGTCTAATCTCCATTATTGCGATATCTTCTTATAAATGCAATACATCTGTTTGAGTTGCCATTTAACACATTAATATCATATTTGTAGGGAGAGTGCAGATTTTTACATGACCTACATGCATTGGCAGGATGCATAGATGTTGTGCTTGCCTTGAAGTTTTGACTTTATTAAATTGTAAAAAATGGAAGGAGCGGTCTTAGCTTTTATTGCAAGAAACTGTGGGGTTTGAGTACATGGAAAATTTAATAATACTTCCATTCTTTGATCTCAGGACCCAAGGGTTTCTGGCCCTCTTTACAGGAGATACTGGGGAAATTCGTTCTGAAGTCAGGGAACAGATTGACAGTAAAGTTGCTGAATGGAGGGAAGAAGGCAAAGCTGAAATTGTACCAGGTGTGCTTTTTATTGATGAAGTCCATATGCTTGACATTGAATGCTTCTCATTTTTGAATCGTGCTCTGGAAAATGACATGGCACCAATATTGGTTGTTGCAACAAATCGTGGTATCACAAAAATCCGTGGAACAAATTACAAGTCCCCACATGGTATACCCATTGATCTCTTGGACCGCCTGCTCATCATTTCGACACAGCCATATACAGAAGATGAGATGCGCCAAATTCTTGATATCAGATGTGAAGAAGAAGATGTTGGAATGTCAGATGAAGCCAAGGAACTTCTAACAAAGATAGGGTTTGAGACATCATTGCGCTATGCCATTCACTTAATCACAGCAGCTGCACTAGCTTGTCAGAAGCGAAAGGGGAAACTTGTTGAGATTGTGGATGTTAGCAGGGTTTACCAATTATTTGTGGATATTAAGAGGTCAACACAATTCCTTATCGAATATCAGGAGCAATTCATGTTTAATGAGGTACCCGGTGAGATTGAAGAAGACACAATGGTTGAATAATTGTTTTCCTAGAAATTCTACATTTCCCAACAAACAGTATAATTCTGTAGTCAGGAATAGCAGCAGAAATATCAGATAAACAAAGGAAAGTACAAGATCAGGTGTTTTACTGATCTACTTCTAATCATTCAGCTGAGAAGAATTTTTTGAGCAAGTAGTGGTAATGTTTAGAAAAATGTACAGCTACCTTAGGCAGATGTTGCTTTGGGCTAGAAATTGCAGTTCTCTTTTTTTCTTGGTACTTGAGAATGCTTCAGATTAGGTTGCTTAATCAAATTATTGCATATGAATAATCCTTTTCAAGTTTCAGAAGGTCTTCCTGTATTCTTATATATATAACAGTTCACTCGTGCCCTAATCAAACATCTCCAACTGTCCAAAGGTCCTCTACATGGGGATTTATGCCTACATTGACACCGAAAACTAGCAACATCTACTCCCATCCATTATGCGCTTTAAGATTCTTTGAATCATTGATATGCTTACATCATCAATGTTTAAATGGAGGCATTTGATTTCTCAGCAATAAAAGGTTCTCTATTCATTGCTCTTATTACTGAGTAGAACTGAAATGATATAATTGTGTGGTCGAGGATGATCTTTTGTTATTTGGATTGGTCTATAATCAAAGGCAGATATGTTATCATCTTGTGTAAGCTTATCTGTTGTAGGACTCAGATTGTTTGTTTTAAGACAAATAACCATGAATGAAAAATCAGTTTCGAACAAGGCTTATTCTTCATTTCAGATAAAATCTAAGATGAACTCTTGTTATTTTATAGGGGAGAAAAATGAAAGATTCTATTATGTGGCTGAAGATGTGATTTTTTCTAAAATATAGAAAAATGTTAGCAGCATTTGAACTTTCACTATTTTTGTACTATAAAGCTGCCTACTATCCTAAGGTCATCAACATCTATTATTTGTACATACAACCTATTTTTCATACCTTTCTCTACAATATAATAAAATGCACAATATCAAAACTCCAAAGAGTTTGCAAAGCTGGCTACTTCATATTAGCTCCTGTATTCCTCGTGATTATGCTCAATTTGCTTGGACGGACTTCTTAAACACTTGAGTGGCTTTTGAGCTCCAATGGGCTGCAGTCCCATGGGTGCCTTGCTGCTTCAATCTGGCCTACCTTCCGTATATCGGAGGGCAGGAGGGCTTGGAAATAGCAATTCATCTTCTCAATTCTTTGATTTACAGGGAGTCAGCCCTGGATTTGCTACTCCATGCCCACAAATGAAGTGTCAGTCATTCTGTTCATTTTTATACATTAGGCCCACAAAGGGCCTAATGTGATGAGTATTTTCTGGAAATGTTTTGTAGAAAACTAGTCTTGGAAGTTTAAGATTGTTATTCATCCATCAAATTATAAAGGTTGTGATGAGCTTCCAAATCTGCAACTTAGTTGATAGAAGAAAGGAGAATCAGTGTACAAATAAAACAAAAGGGAGAACCTCCTCAAATTGCGTTATTTCGAGATGAACAAATTCATTACTAAGCTTTTATAAAAGAATGACAACAACAAGAATCTCCGATAACATGATCAACCACTTTAAAAATACAAGTAAACCAAACATCAAAGTGGATAGATACCTCAATCTTCCATTAATATTCAAGAATGGGAGTACAAATCTCCATCAAGCTTCAATTCCTAAACTTCTAAACTTGATACTTCATCACTTTGCTAACTCCTAAATCTCCAATTGCCAATGACAAATGAAATGGAGAGAAACTTTTTATATAGAGTGGTTTAAGTCTCACATACAATAAAGTATATCATTTTTCTAACTAACTGATTCAGGTGGATTTGGTGAATGAAAATTTGATGTCTTCAAATGCCGATGAAAAGAACTCCATTGCAAAGAGCTCGATGAGATCTTTCCAATGCAACTTGAACGAGCTCAAATGAACATCGTAGGCAAAAGTTATGATGTTTTTAAGTTTTCAATAAACAAAGAAAATGTCAACAAAGACAAGACACGTGGCAACATTGGGAGGTGACATGTGGCACTCTATGGACATAGTGATGATGTGGTAGGATGTTTGTGGCAAGGTGATAAATTGATGTGTCACTTACAGATGTTGATGTGCTAGCATCACAATTTGTCACATGCACTATATGGATGCTGACTATGTGTACGACTGGGCAATAGGTGGTTGAGTTGGAGCTTGACACATGGCAAGTCACCGTGCAACAGGTGGACCAGTCGAAAAGTGACATGTGGACTAATGAAATGGGGCCATGTGGCACTTCAGATTTGCCCAATATGATGTATGTCAAAAATTTGTTATGTAGTGATCGACAAAAGATTCTAACCCCTGACCTGCAAGATGGTAACTCTATGCCTTTGCCAATGTGCTATGTGAGTTAGTTGTTATGACTAATGTAACCATAGCCAAGAATCCGCCCACATATCCCATATAACAACCAATCTTCGATATTCGATTTGGATTAGAATTGGTATATGTTGGGCCAACTAAATATATGGCTATTACAATATTTTATGGGATATACCATATATCTGGTTATTATAATGATTCAATTTGTTAGATGATATATTATATAGTTATGAATCAAATATTCCATAGCCCATTAAAAGTGGATCGGGTAAGGATTGATCCATCGAACCTTTGTTATATAAACAAAGACATTTTTGCCATTGGGACATGGTTCATATTGTAAAGAATTGCCTTGGTATTTTTTTGTAAATGTAAAGGTATTTCCTACATTAAATACATCGAAGAAGTGGGTTTTAGGCCTAGTTTTGGCAGTGAAGCTATGGAGGTGATTTTGCCATTGTGCTAGAGCCTTGTAGTAGAGTTGGAGACAACATTGTATGCAGATTGAGAGTTTTTTTTTTGATGTAATCTGAGCATTTGAACATCATTAATAAAACGGTTACTCATTGGAAGTGGATTTGGAGATGTAGCCTAGGAGGGGTGAACTTCGTTATCGACCTTGTCTGTCTCTTTTTTATTATTTCTGCTATTCTTTTCTTCAATTCCACAATTCTTATTTATTCACTAAGTGTTTTATGAGTTTTGAGCAAAATTAACTCATAATTATAACTTGCAAATAAGTCACATTTTCAGATCAAGTTTGGTACCAAAGCAGGTTTGACAAGATTTGCAAGTAGTGGATGTTAACCAAGCTCAAACTCAAGCGAGGTGAAGGATCGTTGAAAGAAGTTAATTTGGAAATTGGATGCATGTTTCGAAGATGAGAAATGACATCACCAAGGTCATCAAGAGAACATCATTTTGGTTTCGAAGAAGCTTTCTTTCAAGCATTTATGAAAATGCAATCCATGGTGGAAGAAATGTACAAGGATCGAAAGAAGGCCAAGGAAAAAAGTGGTCCATCGGGGACAACTACAAAAGTTGAAGGAGAGGGCGGTGACCCTCTTGAAAGTC
>ML802953.1:0-19429 GCA_009831015.1 Picea engelmannii
AGGAGCTTCCCCAGTGTCTAAGACACCTTAGAAAATGGGTACTCTATAATTGAAGGAGTTGTAGATGCAACTTGAAGAGTTGTGAAAAAGGGGGTACATATGCCCAAGTGTGTCACCTTGGGGAGCCTTGGTTCTTTTTGTGAAGGAGAAGGATAGAACCTTGATGTTGTGTATTGATTTAAGATAGCTTAATAAGGTCACAATAAAGAACAACTATCATTTTCCAAGAATTGATGATTTGTTTGATCAACTAAAAGGTGCAAGAATATTTTCCAATATTGACTTGAGATCGGGCTATCATCAAGTAAGGATAAAATAAGAATAAATCAACAATACTACATTTAGAACAAGATACGGCCATTATGAATTGACGGTAGTGTCATTTGGGATATCAAATGCCCCAACGATATTTATGTGTTTGATGAAAGGATTGTTTAGGAGGTACTTGGACAAGTTTGTAATTGTGTTCCTAGATGATATCCTCATCTACTCTAAATCATAAGAGGAACATGAGTAGCATTTACGAATGGTGTTGCAAGTTTTAAGAGAGCATAGATTGTATGCTAAGCTGAGTAAGTGCATCTTTTATGAAAGGAAGATTTACTACTTGGGGCATATAATATCAGCAACATGGATAAAAGTTGATCCTGAGAAGATAGAGGCCATTAGAGGATGTCCAACACCAAAGAGTGTGATAGAAGTCAAATCATTCATGGGTCTTTTCCATTATTACCAAATATTTATAAAAGGGTTTTCCAAGATTGCAAGTCCAATCACTTCTTTGCAAAAGAAGGGAGTGAAATTTTAATGGACTTCCAAGTGTGAAGAGAGTTTTCAACAGTTGAAATACATATTGACAAGTGATTAGATATTAAATATTTCATATCCAAATGAGGATTTCATTGTGTGCACTAATGCATGCAAGGAAGGGCTCAGTGGAGTTCTCAGTCAAAAGGACCATGTGGTATGTTATGAGTGTAGAAAATTAAAATAGCATGATAGGAATTATGCTACAGATGACTTGGAGTTAGCAGTGATTGTACATGCACTAAAAATGTGGAGGCATTACCTTATGGGTAAGAAATTCGAGCCAAGTACATACCATTGTGGTCTAAAACATTTGTTTGGACAACCAACACTAAATTCTAGACAAACTAGATGGCTGGAATTTCTTGGTGAGTATGACTTTGAAATTAAGCATATAAGAAGCAAGGAAAATCAAGTGGTTGATGCACTCAGCAGGAGATTTCATGAAGTGTATATTGCAGCCATCAGCGTGTACAAGAAATATCTGAAGGATCAAATTATTGCAGTAGCAAATTCAGGTAAACACTATGTGAAAATAAAAGAAACATTACAAAAAGGTAATTTGCCGCAGAAATTTAATTATTATAAACTAAAAGAGGATGAAATTCTCATGTACAAGGGAAAATTGGATGTGTCAGATTCTAGTGAGCTACAAAATGTGGTTTTGAAGGAAATGAACAATGTTCCATATGCAGGGCACCCAGGATATCATAAAACATATGGAGCAGTAAGAAGCCAATACTTTTGGCTGGGAATGAAAAAGGAAGTGGCGAATTACATATCTAGATGTCTAGAATGCCAAAAGGTAAAGACATAACATAGGCATTCGACAGGTTTTCTATATCCATTCTCAATTCTAGAATGGAATTGGGAAGTTGTCATAGTAGATTTTATTACAAAGCTGCCCAGAAAAGTGAAGAAACATGATTCCATCATGGTGGTGGTGGACAAATTGACTAAAGAAACACATTTTATTCCAGTAAAGACTACACAAAAAGAAGCAAACATTGCAGAGATCTACATGAAGGAAGTTTCTAGGCTACATGGAGTGCCTAAGAGAATAGTATCAGACAACGATCCAAAGTTCACTTCCAATTTTTGGAAGGGTTTGTTCAAAGACTTTGGGACAAATTTAAATCTTGGTACAACGTATCACCTAGAGTCAGATGGGAAAACATAGAGGACTAATAGGATAATTGAGGACATCCTTAGAATGTATGTGATGGATCAACGATCAAAGTGGGAAGATTATGTTCATTTAGTTGAATTTTCCTACAACAATGGATATCAAGCCTCATTGAAAATGAGTATGTTTGAAGCATTTTATGTCAGAAAATGTAACACTCCAGTTAGTTGGGATAATCCAAAAAACAGATCATTTGTTGGGCCAGATTTGTTAAAAGAAATGGAAGAGAAGATGAAAAAGATAAAGAAAATTTTAAATACTTCCCAGGATAGGTAGAAAAGTTATGCGGACAAGAATAATTTTTTTTGAGATTTTAAAGTTGGAGAACATTGTTGATAGATTGGGTTGGTCGTCATTGATGTCAACCCTTGAAGCAAGTCCGTTAGAAAATTATGATATCCCCAAAGGTGTGGTTGAGGAACTCGATTTTGTTTGAGGAATAAATACTTGAAGGACTGTACAATTATAGGTAATACCATCATAGATGGATAGTACATGTTGTGTCGTTTTCGGTGATATGTGGTGCATCACGTGTTTCCTCATGATTTGGGAGATATCGTTTAATGAACTTGGAGGTCCCTCGAGAATATTCTACAAGTCCCTAGAAGGTCAACAATAAGTCAATTATTCTAGAATATCCTAGAAATTCATCAAGAAGTTGCTCGTCAAAGTGGTTGCAACTAAAAGTTAATTATGGGTAAAGTTGTTGCAACAAGAAAATAATTAAAAATAAAATTAGTTGCAACAAGAAATTATGAGTTTACTAATTATGGATAAGGTAGTTGCAACAAGAAAGTGGGTAAGCCATAGAAGATGGAAAAGGGGTAAAATAGTTACAATGTAGCCCCTAAAGCAAGGAACTTGGGAAGTATAAATAAGATATAAAGAGACTCCCATTTTCACCTATTGAGCACATTGAATATCTATATTGTGAAGTGTTATTGGTAGGTATTATTGACAGATATGAAGCAATGAGTCTGAGGAAGCAAAGTTGAGTGAAGAAAGAAGTGGAAAAAGTCGAAGGGTCGAATTTGAGCTTACTATTCTAGGGTTTTCGTGAGGAAATCCATGAGTTGCAGTGAAGAATAGCGCAGACATCTGTGAGTTGTAAATCATAGAAGCACCGACATACACAGGGTTCAGTGAAGGAAAACGTGGATGCACAGAGAAGAAAAGAAATATGTGATTTGTAGAGAAGATAGGGTGCGTACATCTGCGGGACACAATGAGACAAATCACGGACATCTGTGAGTTTACAGAACATAGGGCACAGATCTGTTGAGAAAAATAAAGTTAAGAAGATCAAATCCATCAGGTCAGCTACGACATGAGAGGTATGGTTTATTGTATGTGTTAGGGTTTACATTATGCAATAGTCCAACACATAAATGTATTAGTAGTTCATGAGTATTTGATTTGAAATACATTCTTGTGGATCTTGGTATGAGGGTTTGAGGCATAAGAGCTTGATTGGTAACAGTTGATGAAGTACAACAACAGTGACAGGTTGTGGCAGTGATAGTGACAGATCAGTAATAGATTTTTTGATTTAGTGGCAATGACAGGTTGTCTACATTTATATTTCTTGGTGGTTGGACGGGGCAAGGAAAGGGGGTTGTATCCTCCTTTCGGTTAGTGCCAAAAAACTAAGCGAGTTGCAACTTCCTTTAGGTTGTAGCCTGAGAAACTAGGGGGTTGGAGCCTCCTTCCAGTTGTAGCTGGAAAACAAGGAAGTTAATGCTTCCTATGAATGTACTTCTTCTGACATATAAGAAAATAATTCTATGGTTTTCTCCCACATTGGGTTTCCACATAAAATACTAGTGTATTGTGTATGTGTGTGGTTGCTTATTGTTTATTTCTTATTTATACTGCAGTTATTGAATGCTATTTGTAAAATGTTCATAAAATTAAAAAAATACATACTGTGGTTAAAAGGATTAAAATTGATATTACTGATTCACCGCCTGCCCCCCTCTTAGTAATCCAACAATTGGTATCATAGCGGGTACTTCAAGAAGCATTCTAACCACTGGAAGGAGATCATGGATTACGCTAAGAATGGGGTACCACAGTTTGATGGAAAGGACTATGATTTCTAGAGCATAATAATGAAAACATATGTACAAGCACAAGTATTCAATGTTTCATGATCAATAGTAGATGGATACAAAGCACTTGCCAATCCCCCAACAGATAAAGATGGAAATAAACTTGAAGAAAATGATTCAAAGTCTAGTAATTCTATCGAGAATGGTTTGACTAAATCAATACATACCAAGGTTATGCACTGTGAATATGCAAAATAAATTTGGGACAAGCTTCTGAATATATACGAAGGAGACGCCAAGGTCAAGGAAGCAAAACTTCAGATTATTAGAGCCAAGTTCGAAAAGTTGAAGATGAAAAAAGATGAAAACATTGCATCTTACTTTCTACGAATTGATGAAATAGTAAACATAATTAAAGGCTTGGGAGACGATATGAAAGAACAAGTCATTGTTAAAAATGTGTTAATATCTCTACCAATGAGATTTGATTCAAAGATTTCAACTCTAGAAGAAAGAGTGGACCTACCTACAATTACCATGAACAGATTACATGGAATACTCACAACTTATGAGATGAGGATAGAGAAAGACAATCTAGTCACGAAGGAAGAAACATTTAAGACATCTAAGAAGACAAAGAGAAAGAACAAACAAAAGTCAAAGTAAGATTCTAGCTGCAATGATAACTCAAAAGAAGATGAAGAAATGGAAAACTTCATTAGAAACTTGAAAAGAGGAACTGACAAATACAAAGGTATGCTTCCATTGAAATTTTTAATTGTGATGGTGTTGGTAATTTTTCATCAAAATGTCCCTATAAGAATAAGGAAATTAATGAAGAAGATGACTCTATAAAGAAAAAGAAAATTCAAAAGGGTAGAAGAAACAACAACAAAAAAAATCAAGAAGAGTCTTTGCACCAAGGAAGACAATTCCTCACTGGACAGAGATGAAGACAACGACAGTGATACAGAAAGAGTAATTTTCCTGGAAGTTGAAGATTTCTATGAAGAAGAATGTGAAGAGGAAGAAGCTTATTATAGAGAAGAATTGATCAGTTCCATAGAAAATCTAAGGATTGAAAGAAAGAAAATAAGTCACTCTGGGAAGAATTAAAGAAGAAAGAAGGATCTCAGAACTCTAACCCAAAATAAGTTGAACATACGATCATGAAGTTAAAGATTCTTATAGAAGAAGACAAAAGAATTGAAGAAGCGATTAGAGGCCAGTTATATGAAAATGACAATATGATCGAAGGATTAGAAGCAGAGACAATCATAGTGAGAAAATATCTTCAGAAGAAAGACATGGAACAGAACAACACCGAAATACTGGATGAGATCATCAACAATCAAAAGCCATACAATGATAAATCTAGAATAGGATACAACCGGAAAGAGAAAGGCTCGAGATCCAAGAAAACAAAATAAGAAACAAAACAAAGAAGCTATGCATAAATAGTCAGAGGCTCTCCTGAGATGAAAGAAGGAAACAAGCTCTAGGAAGAATATCATAAAGACATTGCTCTACCTAGAAGATTCATAAGTTAGAATCAAAAGAAACCAGCTACAGAAAGACCTCAAGAAGAAGAAGGTTTCAGAAGAGCACCATTCAGAAGATCTTTCACTCCCAGGTATCAAACTATTTTTCTTGGTCTATGTTATTCATGTAATAATTTTGGGCATAAAGATGTGAATTGTAGAGCCAATACCAAAAACAAAAGCAACTATGAAGGCTATGCAAGAAACGGTTATCCAAGAAGCTCTCATGAAACAAAGAATATAAACTACAACATATTTGGATCATTAAGTGATGAGGTAGAATGATACAAGTGCAACAACTTTGGACATATGGCTGAAGACTTCAGACTCACTAATCCTCCAAGGGAACCAAAGTATAATATTAATAGTCATAAGAAAGAACCACAAAGGATATGGATAAGAAAGTAAGATCAATTCAACACTCAAGAATGAAACATTTCTCTACAAGCTCAACACAAGAAATATGGATGGTATGTAGATAGTGGATTCTCAAAGCATATGACAGGTGCTAAGGACATGTTTTTGACATTGAAGAAGGAAAGAGATGGGTCAGTTTCATTTGGGAATGACAACTCAGCCAGAATTATCGGAAGAGGCACAGTCAAGATTGGAAGTAAGGATGCCATGGAAAAAAATGTTCTAGTGGTCGAAGACACGAAACACAACCTACTAAGTGTAAGCCAAATGTGTGATGAAGGACATAGACTTGTGTTTGATTCGAATTTCTTACAGCTGTAGCCACCAACTTTCCTGATCTTGATTTCCTTATAACATATATGTTATAAATAAAATCGAAAAAGAAAATATGTTGCTTAGGAAAGGATGATGAAAGTTGGCTCTGGCACAAAAGAATGGATCACATAAATTTTGATAATCTTGTCAAAGTTAGAAAAAAGGAGGCATTTAGAGAAATGCCCGAGATCTCGAAGCCAACAAACATTCTATGCAAAAATTGCCGACAGGGAAAACAAAACAAGAAAAAGTTCAAATCAAACAAATACTCCACAACAAAACCACTGGAGATTGTACATACTGATCTAGTTGGACCGACAAGAATGAAGGGATTGAAAGGTGAACAATATTTCATGCTATTAGTTGATGACTACACAAGAATGACCGCAGTTTGGTTTCTCAAGAAGAAGTTAGAGGCTTTTGAGAACTTCAAGACATACAAAGAGATGGTTTCAATTGAGACAGAGTTGAAAATCAAATGCTTGAGATCAGACAATGGAGGAGAGTTTACATCAAAGGATTTTGTGGATTTATGCAGTGAGCACGGGATAAAGAGGCAACTCTTAGCAACTAGGACACCTCAACAAAATGGATTTGTCAAAAGGAAGAACATCATAGTACATAAAATGGACATAACCATGTTAATGGATTCCAAGTTGATAGACGTTTTTTGGGTATAGGCAATGCATACAACAGTTCACATCCAGAATAGAGGAATGCTCAGAAATAAAAGTGATAAGACTCCCTATGAGATATGGAAAGGAATACCAACAAATGTAAAACATTTCAGAGTGTTTGGAAGCAAATGATACATCAAAAGAGAAGATCACAAGATCGAGAAGTTTGGCTCTCAAGTTGACAAAGGCATATTGGTTAGATATTCAAGCAAGAGAAAATCATACAAATGCTTTAATCTAAGACTCAACCAAATAGTGGAAAGCATCAATGTGATGATTGATGAGACTGATGGAAGAAATATAAAATAAGGAATCAAGGAATCAGTTGAACATGATCATGAAGAAGAATTGAAGGAAGAAGAAGTAGAAGAGGAAAAAGAACAAGAGAAGCCATAAGTAGAGCAAGAAGAAAATGAGCAGAAAGATATTCAGGCACCTCCAAAGACACCTAGCAGACGAGTGCAAGAGCATCATCCACCAGATCAGATTATTAGGAATAAATATGCAGGAGTTAAAACTAGAAGAAGAATCCGTTCACCAGAACAACAACACCTAACACTGTTATCCACAATTGAGCCAAGCAGTTTTGAAGAAGACAACAAGGATGAATACTGGATCAAAGCTATGGATGAAGAACTGAATCAAATAGAAAAGAATGATACATGGGAACTTGTTCCAAGGACGAAGAACAAGAATGTGATTGGTACAAAGTGGGTCTTCATAAACAAATTGATCAAGGATGGACAAGTTGCCAGGAACAAAGAAAGATTGGTATGTAAAGTACACACTCAGATTGAAGGTATAGCTTTTGAAGAGACCTTTGCATTAATTGTTAGAATGGAAGCTATCATGTTGATTCTAGCTTATGCATGATTGAAAAATATCAAAGTATATCAGATGGATGTAAAGTCAACCTTTCTAAATGGAGAGTTAAAAGAAGAAGTATAAATCGAGCAGCCAGAAGGATTTCAGTTGACAAAAAAGGAAAATTATGTTTGCAGGTTGAAGAAGGCACTATATGGTCTCAAACAAGCCCATAGAGCATGGTATTCAAGACTGGACAGATACTTACAACAACAAGGTTTCGGAAAAGGAAATGCAAACAACAATATTTACATAAAGGTAAATCAATATAGTATCTTGTTAATTGAAGTTTATGTTGATGATATTATTTTTGGAAGTGATGATGACAGGATGAGCCATAAATTTTCCAAAGACATGTAGAATGGGTTTGAGATTTCATTGATTGGTGAGTTATCTTTCTTTTTTGGGTCTCCATATATGTAATAGAAACAAAGGGATCTTCATCTCTCAGAACAAGTATATCAGAGAAATGATAAAGAGGTTTGGAATGGAAGATTGCAAACCAGTCAATACTCTTATGCAGACCAATTGCAAGTTAAGTAAGGACGATGACTATAAGGAGGCAGACCAGAGACATTAAAGATCAATGATTGACAACTTACTCTATGTGACAACTTCCATATCGGATGTGATGCAGGAAGTTGGACAGGTGACACGGTTTCAAGCAGTACCAAAGGAATCACGTGTTATGGTAGTAAAGAGGATTTTCAGATATCTCAAAGGTACAGAAAAATTTGGATTATGATATCCAAAAAATAACTATCTATCCCTTTTTTCCTACATAGATGCAGATTAGACAGGCTTCATTGATGATAAAAGAAGCACAAATGGAGAAAATTTTACTTTGGTGAGTGTCTGGTATCATGGTTAAACAATAAACAATCATCAGTATCTTTGTCTACAACATAAGCAGAGTATATTGCAGCAACAACATGTTGTACTCAGGTTCTATGGATGAAACAAACCTTGAAGGATATACAAGTTGAATATGATGAGCCCACTTTGATATTTTGTGATAACACAGGTGTCATTAGTATCTCAAAGAATCTAGTGATGCACTCTAAGGTGAAACACATTCCAATTAAGTTTCACTTTCTATGGGAACAAGTTGTAGAGAAGAAAATAAGAGTTGAGTATGTTGGAACAAAATAGAAGATTGCAGATATTTTCACCAAACCGCTTCCAAGGGAGGCCTTTGAGTATCTTCGATAGAAACTCGGAATAATTTCTACCCCACAGTGAATTTTGAATGCTTTTCATATATTTCATAGATTTACACTAGGAATCACCATGAAGAGGCCAAAGGACAATTCAGATAGGGGGAGAAGCCCAAAGGACAATGGAGACAAGGGGAGCAACCCCAATAAGAGTTTATTCAGGGGGAGTAGCCCCAAAGGGAATTTACCCTTTTTCCATTGATGTCAAAGGAGGAGAGAGAGTAATCAAAGGCATGGAGAGAAAGAATAGAGGCATAATTTCTGGGGGAGCATAAGCATAAGTGTTGTCATGCCATCAACATTGCATCAAAGTGTTTCCATCAATGCCAAAGGGGGATATTGTTGATAGATTGGGTTGGATTTCATTGATGTGAACCATTGAAGCAATTCCAGTAGAAAATTTCGGTATCCCCATGGGTGTGGTTGAGGAACCCAAGTTTGTTTGAGGAATAAAGACTTGAACGACTGCATAATTATAGATAATATTATCATAGATGGATAATACACGTCATGTCATTTTTGGTGATATGCGGTACGTCACATGGTTCCTCACGGTTTGGTAGATATGATTTAATGAACTTGGAGGACCCTTGAGAATATTCTAGAAGCCCCTAGAAGGTCAATAAAAAGTCAATTATTCTGGAAGCTCCTAGAAAGTCATCAAGAAGTTGCTAGTCAAAGTGGTTGCAACCAAAAGTTAATTACGGGCAAAGTTGTTGAAACAAGAAAATAATTAAAAATGAAATTAGTTGCAACAAGAAATTACGAGTTTACTAATTATGGATAAGGTAGTTGCAACAAGAAAGTGGGTTATCCCTAGAAGATGGAAAAGGGGTTAAACAATTACAAGGTATCCCCTAAAGCAAGGCACTTGAGAAGTATAAATAAGAGATCACGAGACTCCCATTTGCACCTATTGAGCACATTTAATATCTATCTTGTGAAGTGTTATTGGTAGGTATTATTGACAGATATGAAGCAATGAGTATGAGGCAATGAAGTTCAGTGAAGAAAGAAGTGGTAGGAGATGAAGGGTTGACGTTGAAATTACTGGTCTAGGGTTTTCCCAAGGACATCCACAAGTTTCAATGAGGAAGAACGCGACCATCCACAAGCTGCAGATGAAAGAAGTGCAGACATACGTAGGGCTGAGTGAAGGAAAACAAAGACTTATAGAGAAGCAAAGAAATATGTGAATTGCAGAGAAGATAGGGTGCGAACATCCGTGGGCCACAGTGAGACAAAGTGCAGACATCCACGAGTTTACAGAGCACAGGGCGCAAATCCGTTGAGAAAAATGAAGTTAATAAGATCAAATCCATCAGGTCAGCTACAATGTGAGAGGTATGGTTCACTGTGTGTGTTAGGGTTTACATTATGCAGTAGTCCATCACATAAATTTCTTAGTAGTTCATGAGTATTTGATTTGAAATACATTCTTGTGGATCTTGGTATGAGAGTTTGATGCATAAGAGCTTGAGTGGTAACAATTGATGAAGTACAACGTCAGTGACAACTTGTGGCAGTAACAGTGACTGATCAATAATAAGTTTTTTTATTCAGTGGAAGTGACAACTTATCTACATTTATATTTTTGGGTGGTTGGACAGGGCAAGGAAAGTGGGCTGTAGCCTTCTTCTGGTTGGTGCCGGAAAACTAAGGGAGTTGTAGCTTCCTTTAGGTTGTAGCCTGTGAAACTAGGGGGTTGGAGCCTCCTTCCAGTTGTAGCTGGAAAACAAGGAAGTTGGTGCTCCCTATGAATGTACCTCTTCTGACATATAAGAAAAGCATTCCATGGTTTTCTCCCACATTGGGTTTCCACGTAAAATATCGGTGTATTGTATATGTGTGGTTGCTTATTGTTCATTGTTTATTTATACTGCACTTATTGAATTATATTGGTAAATTGTTCATAAAGTTAAAAAAATGCATACTTTGTTTAAAATGATTGAAGGTGTTATTACTGATTCACCTCCCCCTCTCAATAATCCAACAAAAATGTGTTTCTGAAAGTGAATGCAAAGAGAAGTTCGCTAAGATCAGGAAGTTGCATGAAGTTGGCAACGAGATATTGTGGGCCTTTTGAAATATTAGAAAAGATAGAGCCAGTTGCATACATGCTAGCATTGCCTACATACATGAGAGTGAATAATGTATTCCATGTGTCCTTGTTAAAGAAATATGTGCACGATCCTAACCACATAATTGATTGGAATGTAATCCAGGTGGAGCACGAAGGGGATTTCCGAGTGGAACCACTACGCATCTTGGACCGGAAATTCAAAGTGCTCGGGAACAAATCCATAGGGATGGTAAAGGTTCAATGGATTTGTTATGGTTCTGAATATGCTACATGGGAGCATGAAGAAAACATGAAGGCAGAGTACCCGAAATGTTTTGACAATTTTGAAGAACACATAATGCAAGATTCCATTTTGAGCAACTAGAGTTCCAGAACCACATCTCAGAGTCCTAGCCAGCTGCACTGGGGACCTTGATAAACTAATGGCTCATTCCCTGGGTTAGCCTTGATAAACGGATGATACATTCCTTGGGTTATCCCTTATAAACGAATGACACATTCTTTGGGTCGATAAGTTGAGAGGAACAAAAAATTGATGGTTGGAGCTACTATTAGAGTTGTTAAATTGCAGAATTTTATTTCTAATTATTGTGATGTAAATTTGCATATATATGTATATCGGCATAGAGTGCACTGAGCATGGTACACAGTTGTAGGAGAGGGGGAATGTAACATCCCCACTATAATCCCTAGTTTAATTAATGTTTATGTAGATATAATATGTGGCTACGACCAAGCGATGTAATATGCACATTTGTATTTCCTTGTTTTATTTATAAAAATGTGATGCCAACTGCTAAGGGGACACGAACAAGAGATGGGGGTTGAATTATTCCACAAGAGAGGGTAGTGCCTAAGAGAATGGTTAAGATGAGAGCTAAGGGGGAAATACCCATGTATATTAATCCAATCCATTTTACTAAATTCACTATTTGTTTATGAACCTTCCAATTTCTGATTGAGTGTTCCCAAAGCCAATCATTGAATACATGTAAGAGAGTGGGTGTGAGCGGTCACATCCCAAAGTTATTGGACACATGGAGGTTGAGTACAATCAACTTGGGGAAGAGTGTGAGTCAAGAAAATATAAGTAAAAGGGAGGAAATTCGTATGGGTTGTGACAACAATTTTTACGCATTGAGTTTTGGTGCATGAGAAGCAAGTAGAGAGGAATGAAACATAGCTGGAAGCTGGTGCAACCATGGAGGGAAAATTCTAGAGCAAGCTGGAGCGTATTGGAGCGTATTTGGAGCTGGAAATTGAAGAGTCGGGTTGTTAGGCCTGAAGAATGATCTTCGGAGTAAGTTGCACTGTAACAACAAGTGGTTGTTGTTGGTTTACTGGTAGTTTTCCTAGCAACACATTCTGGAGTTCCTAGCTAAGAGATTCCTAGCTACCTGTGCCAGAGAGACCCTGATAAATGAATGACACATTCCTTGGGTTAATCCTGATAAACAGATGGCACATCCCTTGGGTTATCCCTGATAAACAAATGATGCATTCCTTGGGTTGGGCAGGTTAGGAGGAAGAGAGTTGATAGAAAAATCGAGATAGTTGTAGGAGAATATCAATTGGGTTATGAGTTTTATGAGCTGCGAGTGGACCATGAGAGACCACCCTCTTTTGTGGATTACTAGCCTCAGCTCGGGGGTGATTGGTCGTTGAGATTTGGAATAGTCAATCTATCGTTGGGTGGAATGTCCATACCAAGCCGCTGGTTGCACAACTATTGTTAAAAAATAAATGTTTAATCTTGTCGCTGAGTTATTTTTATTTGTTGTGCATGAACTTTGTGTATTTAAAACAATTTATATGTTGTTGTAAGTGTTTTTTAGCTGCATTTCATGTTTATTATTAACATGTTGTAAATGCATCTATTTTATGGTTATAGACAATAGCTAAATCTGTAGATGCATTGCATTTATTTTATGGTTATAGAAAATAGTTAAATTTGTTTTAAATTTGTGAATGTAAGCTACAGGAAATGGATCGAATGAACTGATGGAACCAAACCCCACCCATGCCTATCGGCCTGCCCACCACGGCAACAGTCCTTGTCTCGACTCGCGAGTCGCAACCAAAGAAAAGGAATCATCTTGTCATGAATGTTTAAAACGATCTGACCTGTACTAAACGACCATGCGTACAGAATGCGCAACGCGTGATAATGTTGTCAACGCGTAAGACGTTGTCGGTGGCAACACACTCCAGTGTAGCAAGACGACACACAAGGAAATTTCCAGCACTTCTGGCGTCTCCGAATTGGGGATTTCGTTCACATTCAATCTTATCCCTCGTTCGATAATTAAATAATAATAAAGAAAACTAATAAGTCCGTTCCTATATACAGGGGACAGTACCGTTTTCTCTATATATTGGGGACGACATGGTTGGGTGAACCAAATAAGGAACCCTGAAATGAACCAGCGGATACTAATTGCAGTTTTCTTTTACACCGATTCGCATGTATTGAGAGAGTAGCAAAGACCTGGTAGTAGCTTGGAATCTGGTAGCCACTTTGCACTTGTGAAATCAACGAGACGAGAAGCCGGAAAATCTCGAGCTTGAGCGCACATTCCCGATCTCTCGTATCAATTTTTTTTGTATCTGATGGAAAATCCTAATCTTGACCATATGTCGACACCCGCTTTGGCATCCGCCTCCGTCTCTCCATCCACCTCAGATGGCAACAGCATCAACTATGGCTATGATGTGTTTATAAACTTCCGTGGCCCTGATGTCGGGAAAACCTTGGCCAGCCATCTCTACCATAGCCTTCGTTCACACGGATTGCGAGTCTTTCAGGAAACTGAGAAACTCGAAATGGGAGACGGGATACCTTCTCAAATATATGAGGCTATTGCAGGAGCCTACGTCCATATAGCAATTTTCTCTCCAACATATGCGGAATCAGCTTCGTGTCTTCGTACACTCCACTTCATGCGCATGCTCGGCTCAACCATTCTTCCTGTCTTCTACGGAGTGCACCCATCAGATCTTATGTGGAGGGGACACCGAAACGGACCATATGCTAGAGCCCTGCACCGTTTTGACAAAATGGCCAGATACGACTCTTACACTATTGAAGAATGGACGAACGCTCTGTTGGAAGTTGCAGAGATAAACGGTTTTGTTTTGGAAGATTGTAACGGGTGAGACCTCCAACTCTTCGTGTTCGTTTAGTCTTAATTATTTTGTCATTATTAACATTTTATATACTTCGTGTTTTTATTAGTATTTTTATTGTGAATATGATGATTCAGTGACGAGGGGAGGTTGGTAAATAACATCGTGGAAGGAGTATTGAAAAAGTTGAAAAACCACCTCTGGTACAATGTGTTTATAAATCATCGTGGCGACGATGTTAAAAATAACTTGGCCAGCCATCTATATTACGGTCTTATTGCACACGGATTGCGAGTGTTTCTAGACATTGAGGAAATGCGACAGGGAGACGGTTTAAATTACCAAATAGAAAGGGCGATTGAAACAGCCTTTGTCCATATAGCAATTTTCTCTCCCAAATTTGCGGAATCAGAGTGGTGTTTAAATGAGCTAGTAGACATGTTTAAGTCGGGGAAAACTATTATTCCCGTCTTCAAAGGTGTGAGGCCTTCAGAGCTCGGATTGGAAAATGGAAGGTATGCTAAAGATCTGTGCATGCTGAAAGAGAAGAAAACAGTTGACCCTCAAACCAAACGAGGAAAGCCGCGATTCGACAATGACACTCTTGAAAATTGGAGATTCTGTCTTTCTCGTGTTGCTCAAGTTGCTGAGAAGCGCGGTTCTGATTTGGAAGAATGGGATGGGTGAGACCCCCATCTCCATCTCTCACTCTCTGTCCGTTTTAGTCTTAATTAATTTGTTGTATTAATTAATTTGCGGCGTTTCTTAGCAAAAATCTTATCATGAATATTTTTCAGCGATGAGTCTTATTTAATTTGTTGTATTAATTAATTTGAGGCGTTTCTTACTAGAAATTTTATTATGAATATTATTCAGTGGCGAGGGCAAAGTGATAAGCGGTTTTGATTTGGAAGAGTGTGATGGGTGAGACCTCAAACTCTCTTTCTTCGTTTTAGTCTTGATTAATTTGATGTATTAATTAAATTGAGGTGTTTCTTATTAGAAATTTTATTATGAATATTATTCAGTGACGAGGGGCAACTTGTCGATCAAGTGGTGAAACGGGTATTAGAAGAAGAGGCGAAAAGGGCAACTTGTCGATCAAGTGGCGAAAAGGGCACTTCCCTGACTGTGGTATTGGAAGACGTGAAAGTTGGACCACATGTCGTTCTTAATCGTTTTAGTTTATTTTACTTGATTTTGCTAGGTTTAAATTACTTGATTTTTCCACGTAACTTTTGGCTTTAGCTGAGAGTATGTTTATGCTGGGTTTGAACATGAGTCTTCTCATAATATCTCACGACTTTTACCATTGATTCTTCGCCATGTCCATCTCGTATTTGCATGATTGTTTTATCCTTCCTAATGTCCACTTCCTATTTGCATAGTATTGTTTGTACATGACTTTTTGGCTGACTCAGATTTTTGGAAATATTTCTCTCTCATTACATTTCCACTTAATTTGTTTGAACATTAATTTCGGAACATAAGTTTGCAACATGAGACTTGTCATAATGTAAATTTACGAGGTGCAACTTATTTCTTTCGTATAATATTATTGGTGCTGATAAAAATGGTTAGGCAACGTTTTGTAGAGATTATTGAAAACATGCATGCTAAACTATAATGGGAAAACTAACGAAGAATATTAACCATTCTTATTGCACAGATAAAAAGAAATTTAACATTAAAGTAATGGAAAGGGAATCAATTTCTGAATATGCATTAATATATTTATATTATTAATATATTTATATTTTGTTTATTGATGTCTTCTCCTAAGTGACTCTAACTAGCCATCCTTTTGTGTTAATCATGAATGAACTTTCTAAATATCTCAAACTTCATGGATGGTTTATGGTTGGTGTTTCCTTCTCTTTGGTTCTTATTATTTAGTAAAATTCTTTAGATTAATAATTGTGATGATACTTGTTTGTTGTTTCATATTTTTTTTATTTTTCTTTAATGAGGTTGGTTGAGTAATTGGATAATGTTTTTCCTGTAAGATTTTAATAGTTCTCTTATTTGGTCAAGTAAGACTTTGGACTCTTGTATTGTTTTTCATTGGTGATTGACATCTCTCATTATTTAACTTTCTTTGGCTATGAGCTAGTTGTGTCAATTTTTTTATTATGTGGATTTTTTTTAGTCACTTCTCTAAGTTTGGGTGCATGTCTATAGAAAGATTGGTTGTCATCAAAAGATTAGATAAGCTAGCAATTTATCACTTATTCAATCTTACCCGTTTCGTGAAAATCTTTTTGATTCTTCATTCATTGCCTGTGTTCATTGATGACTTTATGATTGAATGATAATGAGATGTATGTAGAAGAGTATTATGAGTACTCAAATGTCTTTGCTTAATATTTATCTATGTGCATGGATGTTTTTTTATCTATACTTACCATCAAAGAACTCAACTTGGTAAAAAGTGATTATGCATCTCACCTTAGAGGCATTGCTAATAAAACTTACATAATTATTGAATCGACTTATTTTGATCATCCACATCGTGCGAGGATTGCAAAATAATCTCTCTTACAAGGACATGACTAAAGAACTTGAGTTTACTATGACATTTTGATTATTGTGTTTTTCTTTGCTCATTATGGATGATCTGTGAAGGGTTCCTTTCGATGCCTTTTTAATTAATGCATGAATCAATACAAGTATCCATGATTAAGATCAAATGCAATAGTAATTAAAGAATAAATAATTAATCATTGCCTTGGTTACATTACATAAGTACCTTTTAATCCCTCTATTGCGAAGTGTATCATCATCATTGGTTGGTGCATGTATCATGAAACCTAGACAATTAATTCTTATGTAATTATACAATTTAATACATAACCTCATTTATTACATCTATCATCAAATTTCATTGATTAACATTGAATGGCACATGGATTGCGACATATTTATTTTACTTTTAGTGATGATCTTGTTCTAATGCTATTTAGATACTTCATGTGACTTGGTGAATTGATGAGTTGAATGATTCCTTGAATGATATTATATTGATGGTTTTCCTAGGGTAAATGTTTTTGTTTTTCATTGACAAGATAGTTTCCTAATTTTTCTATTAAAAATTCTTAGTATATATGTGCATGGGTGTTATACATAGGCTTCAAAAGAATTAAATAATCAAAGGTTTGTAGTCATAATGCTTCAACACTAAAATTTTAATTAATATTACATTGATATTTTGATGTCAATTTCCCATCGATATTAAATGTATTACATATTAAATGTGTTTATTATTATTTTTTGTCAATTAATGATCATGTCTTGCTAGTCTTGATAACCTAAGATAATCAACTTCTATTGCAAGATAGAATGTATCCATGGAATTAAGGATGATGGAAAACCATTAAAAAGGAAACAAAAGTTATAAATATGACAAAGCACAAGAAAAATGTATGAGAATTAATTAGTTTGGTTATTAATTGCCTAATTAACTTACTTCTACAAAGTATCAAGCTTCCATATAAAACATTAAATTGAATTTTTGAGTAAGGAATTCTTTTTATCTCTATTCAATCAATTGACAACTTGGGAAGGATGTGTGGTTGCTATAGTTATGCATACTCCCCTATTAGATTATTGATGAAGTAGAAAATCTCTTATTTTTACGATGATTCATTATAAATCCACCCCTCATTCTTTTTATTTTTTTCTCCTCTTTTGTAGTTGTTAACAAACATTCATAAGGATAAAACTAGAAGAAAGAAGATGAATCTCACTTTGTGCCAATAAATAAAAATTCTCTGAAAGTTGAAATATGGTTGTCCACCAATTTTCAACAAATTTTGGATTGTTTCATTTTTAGACACATTTCCCAATGCATGATCTATAAACTATCGTGGATATTCCACTAGAATAGTTCGTCACAATATATCTAATAAAATATTAAATTTTTTACTATGAAGGTTAATTTCCTTTAGATATCAAATTCTTTAATTACTAGTTTCTTGCTTAAACGTATGAAATAAATGAAATATGAAAAATAAAGAACACAAATAAATATTCACACACCATCCACAAATAAACACAAGATATAACCTGGGAAACCCAATATGAGAGAAAACCCATATAGAAGGTGAGGAAACTCTACTATCTTTTCTTCAAATGCAAGTACAAAGAAATAGGCACTCTTTGTGGAGTTGCCTTTGACAATGTGGTCTATATGGCTATAATAGGATCTCTCCTCCTCTGCTATGCTCTTAAAATACCACTCTGAGGTGCTCTGCTCAACTATGGAACAAATGCAATGCTAAAGAATGGAACCCTTCTCCTCCCAATGGCTTGGTATTTAACATTGCTCAATAGCCATCTAGAGGTAGGGTTTTGACTTCCTCAACCTTGGTTTTGGACCTTCTAGAATATTCTTGAAATTTCATATGTGGCTAGCCCTATATGCATGAATAATGGGGTTTAATGTGGCATCTACTCGTACCATGGTGGTCAACATAGTAGGTCAACTTGTAGGAGGCATAATTTTTTCATACGATCTCCAATTGACATGATTTTTTCTCTGGAAGGTTTCAAACCCCAATTTTCTAAACTAGGACTTGCCATTAAAATGACCCTGCAAACTGATTTCTCTATTTTTTTCCACTCTAAAATCATCGAGATAGATGAAAAATAATATAATGATCCAATCCAGATCATACCTCTCCATTTAGGGATGATTTTGGTCCCCAAAATATTTACTTAATGAGGTGAGGAAAATTTTCCTCTACCTTCTCCCTGGAGTACCACTTTTCTTTGCTTGAAAGTTTTCCTTTCAACCCAATCTTCCAAAGGTCATGTTGTCCATGTCTTGTTGTTCTGGACTGCTTTTGCAAAATTGTGTCCTCTACCAAATATTCATGAGCATCTGGTGCTAATTCCTCTATGGAAGGTAGCATCGGTTCCTCCTGATCTAATATGGAAGGCTCGTAGAGCTTGAGATTCTCCACATTCACAACTGAGTAAATGCATGTGTATGGGGGTAGATTGAGTTTGTAAGCGTCATTTGCCACCTTCTCCAATATCTTAAAAGTTATATACCACACAACCTTGATATTCTTACCAGGACCCTATAGTCGTTCCTTGTTCATTTGTAACCAAAATCTATCTCCCACTTTGAATGACTTCTCA
>ML802953.1:21350-43584 GCA_009831015.1 Picea engelmannii
CCAACCTATTTGTGTTTCCCTTCTTATACTTGATGACTATATGAAATTGTTGTAAAAACCCCATCCACTTGTGATGTATGATTTGTTGTAGCTTACTCTAGGCCTACAAATACAATAGCGGTTGGTGATTTGTGTGAATAATGGTCTCCTTTCCCATCAGATAATGATTTCACTTCCTGATAGCTTGAATAAGAGAATATATTTCCTTGTCATAGGTAGGGTAGTTGAGAACTGCCCCATGAAATATTTCATAATGATAGCATACAAGTCTTCCTCCTTTTATTAAAACTACTCCCATGTAATACACACTTGCATATATTTCTACTTCTAATGGCTTTTGCAGGTTTGTAGGTAATGTGACAACTAGTGCTTGACTGATCTTTCTTTTTAGCTCATTGAAAGCCTTTTGCTGATTATTCCCCCACTGGAAACTCTTACCACTCGTTTTTATGGCATGGAGCAGTGCAACTACTACTAAAAATGAAGCTATGAACTTCCTCAAGTACTCTTCTACCCCAACAAAGATCCTAACTTATGTGACAATTGTAGGAACTAGCCATTTCATGATGGTCTCGATCTTTATAGGATCTATCTTGAGCTCCCCTACACCAATCACATACCCCAAATACACTAAAGAAAACTTAGAAAACACACATTTCTTGAGGTTAGCCAACAATTGGTGCTTCTTCAGAGTCTCTAACACTTGCATGAGATGTGATATGTGCTCCTCCCATGTAGCAGTATAAACCAATATATCATCCAAATAGAATATAACAAATGAATCTATATATGGGCGTAATACGTCATTCATCAGTTTCATAATTGTAGTTGGTGCATTACATAAACCAAATGGTATGACCAATCATTCATACAAACCTTAATTTTTCTTGAAGGAAATCTTCTAGGTGTATTCTTCCTTGATGTGTACCCGGTTGAATCTTGATTTGAGATCCAACTTCATGAAATACTTTGTGTTATGCTACAGATTTAATAGATCATCAATCCTAGGAAGAGGGTACTAAATTTTTAGTGTAATTGTATTCAATACTATGTAGTCGATACACATTCTCCAAGTTTGATCCTTCTTTGGTACAATTATGATAGGTGACCCACAAGGTGAGGTGCTTGGTCAAATCACGCCCTTCTCCAATAACTCCTACAACTTCTTCTTCACTTCATTTGCTTCTAGAACAGACTATCTATATATCCCAATATTCAACAACAGGGATTCTGGCAATAGGTATTTTGTACTCCACTTCCCTCTTGGGTGGTAGCCTTTTAGGCTCTTGGAGAACTCCTCTATATTCCTATAGAAACTCCTCCAATTAATGTTTCTTCTCTTTAGTACACCCCTCTAGGGATTCCTTTACTCTTATCAACTCATCATTGAATTGATTTTCTATTAAGAAAAGTAAAACATATTTCTTACTATAACTAATCAAGTTCTTGGCTTGGTTGGAACTTATCAGTGACACATTTGATTTAACTTTATGTGCATTGATTATGTAAGACTTCCCATTCTTGATTAGGCGGTACTGATTATCTCTCCTCATGAAGATTTCATCCCTCATATGCATGTAGGGGATTCCAAACACTACTCAACATACATCAAGGGGTACTACATCCAATTCCACTTCATCGATAAAAATCTATGACTACGTAAGATGGTAAGGAGTATACATTTGAAAGTTTCTATGGCTTATTGATTAATGATCAACACATAGTACTTTCTAAAGGGAAGCTTACTGGTAAACACCAAGCTCACTTGCTCAAAGGAAAGAGAAATATGAATTATAAGGAAATATGATGCTTTCAAGCTCCTATACACTGATCGAAATGTCTCAAACATAAAACTAAAGTGAATTCTAATGAGTCGACATCGACCTGGAAGAATTGAAAGAAGAAAACATGTATGTATTGTGGAAATATTGGACATGTGGAGAAATAATGTTGGAAGAAAAATTATGACCTCAAGAAGAAAGTTAAGCAGCTCGAAGGAGACGTTTCGGTTGTTCGTCGACCTGCTAATAATTTCACCTTCTAAGCTAGAATTTCCCAAACATTACCTACTCAAAATGAATGGCTAGTAGATTTTTGGTACACTCATCATATGGAAAGATATTTTTCCTTGTTCACTTCCTTCGATAATGATGTGGAGAATAAGATCTATGTGGCTGATGATTTTTCTCTCGATATTGCTAGTCATGGTGATGTTCTTTGTTGACATAGGAAAATTGTCAACGTATATCATGTTCTTGAACTGAGCACACATTTTCTGTCATTTTCTCAACTGATATAGAGGGGAATATTGTGGAGTTTTGTCCATATCATTTCCTTGTAAAGGATATGAAGAATGGTAAGTCAATTGTTGTTTAAGGTTTCCTCGACTTGAAGGACGAACTATACAAGTTTTGTGACCATCCTTGAACAGATCTTGAACTCACTGATCTTGTTTCTCACACTAATGAATGAAGTCAAATTTGGAACGAATGACTCATAGACCTAAATTTGGCACAAATGAGCTTAACTCTCCCATTTTTTTTTTATCTTTTTGGCATTTTTTGCATTCGTTTTTAGTGGTTTTTCAACACATGGTTTTCACCAATGGTTTTCTAATTTTGGTTAAGGAATTAGGGTTGTTGACTAATCCGGGTGAATGAATTAGGCATTTTGGATGCCACAAGATCTTATATATATATATATATATATATTGTAAATGATGAAGATATGACAAATAAAAGATTAGACGTGCAACTCTAAATAGGTTGTTCATTTTCCCGGTTTGCATTTCCAGGGTAAAATATCTTTGTAATGTGTATGTGTGCCATTGTATCTTTTCTTTTTTTATTAATAATATAATTGCAATTATTTATTGTACAAGGTTAAAATATACATGTTGATCATGTTGGCCTTGTATTTTTCCCGTGACTTCTTCGACATCTCCTATACTTGCAATTGGATTTGCCTAATCTTGTAAACAATTTTTTCTTCTCTTGATGCATCTCTTGTGAGGTACTCCCTCACTCCTTGTCATCCATATAAAAAATCCAAGGGTGGAGGTGGAAAATATCCAAAGCAAGTTTCAAAAGGCGACTTACCAGTATAATTGTGGACTGCTCTATTATAAGAGTGCTATATGTATATCATATTTTCATCCCAAGTCTTCAGATGCTTATGATTGTAACCCCTTAAAAGCTGTACCAAAGTAATATTGAATACTTATGTTTTCCCGTATGTCTGTGGATGGAATGTTGTATATCTCTTCAACTTAATATCCTTATTCTCCCACATTATAGTCCAAAATGTACTGGGAAATTTGGTATCCCCGTCTAAGATTATGCTCCTTGGTATCCCAAAGTGAACCCATACCTGTTCAAAGAACAAGTTTTTTATTTCTTATCCTTTGATGGCCCTTTTACAAGTCATGAGAATGCACATATTGTTGAACCTATCAACTACCACAAATATATAGGCATGTCCCTTCTTGGTTGTCGGTAAACATTCCACAAATCCCATGGAAATTCTTTTCGAAGGTCGAGTGGGTATAGGTAAGGGATGGTAAATACCTTTCTTCCTATTACTGGGTTTGTTGGTACAACAAAGTATACATCCTCTATTATACCATGCTACATCTTCTTGCATTATAGGTGAGTACACATACCTCTGTAAGTTGGAAACTGTCTTCCCAACAACAAAATGTTCTACAACCTTGGAGGTGTGGGCCTCTCTAATAAGCCACAATCATTCACCTTTAGGGACATTGAGCTTGTTGAGCTTGTAGAGTAAATCTAGAAATGATAGTTAGCCTTGCTATCACCTTCCTCTATATGAATTTGGCCCTGTAGCTATTGAAGCACCTCCTTGAAGTCCTCATCTTTTGTGTATTCCTCTCTATATGCATCATGGGTAAAAGGATCCATGTGCATCATAGTTCCTAAAGTTGTAGTATTGGATGTGGGTGGCATTGAAAACATGTTTTACAACCTAGTTGTGTTTCCCTTATTATACTTGATGACTATATGAAATTGTTGTTAAAATCCAATCCACTTGTAATGTTTGGTTTGTTGTAGATTACTTCGTGCCTACAAATACTTTAGCGTCTAGTGATCCATGTGGATGATGGTCTCCTTGCCCATAAAACAGTGCTTCGACTTCAAGATAGCTTGAACTAGAGCATAGAGTTCCTTGTCATAGGTGGGGTAGTTGAGAACTGCCCCATGAAATGTATCATAATTATAGCATGCAAGCCTCCCTCCTTGCATAAAAACTACTCCCATGACATACCCACTTGCATCTATCTCCACTTCTAATGAATTTTGGAATTTTGGTAATGTGAGAACTGGTGCTTGATTGATCTTTCTTTTCATCTCAATGAAATCCTTTTGTTGATTCTATCCCCACTGGAAACTCTTGTCACTCATTGTTATGACGTGGATTGGTGTAGATACTACTAAAAATGAAGATATGAAATTCCTCAAGTAATGTGCTACCCAAAAAAGAGCTTAACTTTAGTGACAATTGTAGTAAATATCCATTTCATGATGGCCTCGATATTTACAGGATCTATCTTGAGCTCCCCTCCACTTATCACATACCCCAAATACACCAAAGGATGCTGAGAAAACTCACATTTATTGAGGTTAGCCAACAACTAGTGCTTCTTCAGAGTCTCTAACACCTGCATGAAAAGTGAGATGTGCTCCTCCCATGTAGCACTATAAACTGATATATCATCCAAATAGACTATAAAAAATGAATCTATATAGGGGTGTAATACATCATTCATAAGTTTCATAAATTTAGTTGGTGCATTACATAAACTAAATGGCATGACCAGTCATTCATATAGACTTTGATTTTTCTTAAAGGAAGTATTCTAGGTCTCTTCTTCCTTGATGCGTACTTGGTTGTACCCCAATTTGTGATCCAACTTCGTAAAATATTTTTCATTCTGCAACTGATCTAATAGATCATCAATCCTAGGAAAAGGGTACTATTTTTTTAGTGTAATCGTATTCAAAACTCTGTAGTCGATACACATTCACCAACTCCCATCCTTCTTTGGTACAATTATGATAGGTGACCCACAAGATGAGGTGCTTGGTCAAATCATACCCTTCTCCAATGGCTACTGCAACTACTTCTTCACTTCATTTTCTTCCAGAACAAACTATCTATATAGCTCAATATTCACAAATAGAGATTCTGACTATAACTATATTTCATAATCCACTTCCCTCATGGGTGGTATCCTTTTAGGCTACTAGAGTACTGCTCTGTATGCTTGTATCAACTCCTTCAATTGATGTTTCTTCACTTTACTACACCCCTCTAGGGATGACTTTACTCTCATCAACTCATCATGAGACTCATTTTATATTAAGAAAAGGAAAACATATTTCTTACTATATCTAATCAACTTCTTGGCTTGGTTGGCACTTATCAATGTCATCTTTGATTTAACTTTGTGTGCATTAATTATGTAGGACTTCCCATCTTTGATCATGCAGTACTGGTTGGATCTTCTCATGAAGATTGAATCCCTCGTATACATGTAGGGGATTCAAAACACTACTCCACATACGTCAAGGGGTACTACATCCAATTCCACTTCATCAATAAAATCTCCATGACTACATAAGATGGTAAGGACTATATATTTGATAGTTTCTATAGCTTAATGATCAATTATCAACACATAATACTTTATAAAGGGAAGATTGGTGGTAAACACCAAGCTCACTTGCTTAAAGTAAAGGGAAATATAAATTCTAAGGAAAGAGGATGCTTTCAAGCTCCTATACACAGATCAAAATGTCTTGACCAAAACACTAAAGTGAAGTATGATGATTCGACATTGACCCAGAAGAATTGAAAGAAGAAAACATGTACATGTATTGTGGAAACATTAGACATGTGGAGAAAGAATGTTGGAAGAGGAATTCCGACCTCAAGGAGAAAATTAATCAGATTGAAGGAGACATGTGGGTTGTTCATCGACCTACTAATAATTTCAACTTCCAAGTTGGAATTCCCCAAGCGTTACCTACTCAAAATGAATGGGTAGGTGCACTAATCATATGGCAAGATATTTTTCCTTGTTCACATCCCTGGATAATATTGTGGAGCGAAATATCTACGTGGATGATGATTTTTCTCTCGATATTTCAATTCATGGTGATGTTCTATGTCAACATGGGAAAATTGTCGACGTCTATCATGTTCCAAACCTGAGAAATTTTTTTTTATTGGTTGCTCAACTTACATAGAGAGGGAATATTGTAGAGTTTTGTCCAGATCATTTCCTTCCTATGGATATGAAGAATGGTAAGTGGATTGTTGTTTAAGGTTTCCTTGACTCGAAGGGAAGAATATAAAAGTTTTGTGACCTTCCTCGACCAAATCCTGAACTCACTACTCTTGTTTCTCACACCAATGAACAAAATCAAATTTGTCACAAATGACTCAGATACCTAAATTTGTCACAAATGACTCAGATACCTAAATTTGGCATGAATGAGTGCAACACCCTTGAAATTTATTTTTTGGGTTTTTTTGCATCTATTTTTAGTGGGTTTTCAGCACATGGTTTTCTCTAATGGTTTTCTAATTATGGTTAAGGAATTAGGGTTGTTGACTAATCTGGGTCAATGGATTAGGGGTTTTGGATGCCATAGTGTTGTGTTGGTTTTGTCACTTGGGTGAGAAAAACAACAACACTTGCATGTCTAGATGAGCCTGCTAGATAAGACATAAGTTTATGAGTGGGTTAAACAAGCCAAACAGATATATAAACAAAGAAATAAACTAAAAAAACTAAGAAATAAATATTAGAAAGCATGAGAAAATTAGAACCATGAAAATCAAACAATGACCAACATAATGCTACCAATGGATCAATAGATTAGTAGGAAAAACACCGTAGATAAAAATAGGGACTTATGAGTCTCCTCTTCCTCCTTAGGAGGGATCTTGAGTTCCCTAATGGAGAGCTCTTCATACAATGGAAGAAATGGAAAATGGTGAAGAAACAACAATGCCTATTCCCTCAAGAGGTGAGTGGAATGGCCTATTTCAATGGTGCTTGAAGGCTCCAAAGAGAAAAGAGGATTCTCAAGGGAGAATTCTTGTAGCATAACAATACTATGAAGATCTTCATTTCTTAGTGCATCCATGGCTCTTATTTATAGCATTCATACATGGAAAAATGAAATTGGTTCATAGTGTGAAAATGAGGCCTTTTAGGGTACCCTCTAGTCCTTGACCAACCCCCCATTTAGATTTCGCTCAGATATGAGGGTCAAATCATGTTGGGGCTTGGTCCATAAGTGGTTGAGGGGCCGACAAGATCCATAAATGCGTCATTCATAGAAGTGCACGTCTTTTCTTGTACACAGTCGCTCACTTGGTACATTGTGTGCGCTGAGGGTTGTGTTGGACCGTGCACACTGCGCATTGTGCGCGTGCTTCCTTTGGTGAATCTGCACATTTCAATTTTTGACTCAATTGTATAGTTTTTTGCCTTTTGAATGCATTTCAGTGCTGTAGGTGGACTAATTGTTGTTGGCATTGATGTGTTTCTTTAACCATTTTCGTGCAATGTTGCGGAGGATATTTTAGTGATAACACATATGATCATATATATATATATATATATATATATATATATATATATATATATTGTAAACAATGAAGATATGACGAATAAAAGATTAGACGTGCGGCTCTAAACAAGTTGCTCATTTTCCCGGTTTGCGTTTCCAGGTTAAAATATCGTCGTAATGTGTATGTGTGCCATTGTATATTTCTTTTTTTTTATTAAGAATACATTTCTAGTAATTTATTTTACAAGCTTAAAATCTGCATGTTGATCATGTTGGCCTTGTATTTTTCCTGTGACTTCTTCAATGTCTCCTGTACTTGCAATTGGATTTGTCTAATTTTCTCAACAATTTTTTCTTCACTTGATGCATCTCTTGTGAGGTCCTCCCTCACTCCTTTCCATCCATATACAAAATCCAAAGGTGGAGGTGGAAAATATCCAAAGAAAGTTTCAAAAGGTGACTTACCAGCAGAAGTGTGGACTACTCTATTATAAGAGTGATATATGTAGATCATATTCTCATCCTAGGTCTTCAAATTCTTATGATTGTAACCCCTCATAAGCTGTACCAACGTACTATTGACTACTTCTATCTGCCTATATTTATATTGATGGAATGTTGTAGATCTCTTCAACTTAGTATCCATATTCTCCTACATTGTAGTACAAAATGTATTGAGAAATTCGGTATACTCGTCTGAGATTATGCTCCTTGGTATCCCAAAGTGCACCCATACCTGTTCAAATAACATGTTTCTTTTTTTTTTCCTTTGATGGCATTTTTACAATTCATGAGAATGCACATATTGCTGAACCTATCAACTACCACAAATAGATAGTCATGACCCTTCCTGGTTATTGGTAAACATCCCACAAATCCCATGGAAATTCTCTCCTAAGGTCGAGTGGGTATAGGTAAGGGATGGTAAATACATTGCTTCTTGTTAATGGGCTTGTTGGTACAACAATGTATATGTTGGAACTTAGGTATGCATCGCATCCCTACCCCTTCGATTCACCTATAACATCTTATTAAAGCCTAATTATTTGTTTTGTTCTTGCTAAGTTATTTTTCACATTTTAATTTTTCTCTTTAATTGATTCTTTGTGCCATCTTTTCATTTTCTTGAGAGGTAATTTCATGTCATTGATTTGGTTTGAAATATGTGTCATAAAAGTTACCACTAATAAAGCATGTAGCAGGTCGACCAAGTCCTTTGTTTTCATAGGAAACATCCAAAAGAAGAATACACCAATTCAAAAGCAGTCAATTTCGGGCTTAGATTGTGGGAATATACAGGTTAAATTTGCAATGATGGAGATCCAACATGCCACTCAGATCGATGATTTTCATGCATTCGGGGTTTTCAACATCGCGCAAGGTTTAAAGACAAGAACAAATCTCTGAATTTTCGGAGCCCCGAAGTGTTGAAGTGTCGAAGTCCTGAAGTGCCGGAGTGGGCCGTCACTGCCACGTCACTCCAGGCCCGTACCACTCCGGGATATTTTCAACTCAGCATAGGCCTAAATCTTCGAAGGGCCAAATCGCCGAAGTCCCAAAGTCATTAAAATTGATGGTTAAAGTAGTCATGGTCTAATTAACAATAAATGTGAGTTAATGACTACGGGAGAAAGTTACTCCGGGAGATTTTCATGCTTCAAAATCCAAAACTCTCGAAGTTCTAGAGTTTCAAAGCCCCGAAGTGCCGGGGTGGGACCTCACTGCCACGTCACTCCGTGCTTGTAATACTACGAGAGGTTTTCAAATGCATAACTACAGGTCTCTCGAAGTTCTAAACTCCCGAAATCCTTTAATGATTAAAGTATTAATATCGGGTTAATAGGTCTAATATAAGCACGGATTAGTGACTTCACAAGATTAACACTCCGGGAGATTTAGATGCAGAGAAAACCAAGTTCTTCGGAGCTCCGGAGTGCCGAAGTGTCGAAGACATGTGGCACTTATAAATCATGACACATGGTGCTCATCTCAGGCCCTTTGATTACGTCATCTGTGTTATTTCCAGGTGACACATGTCCCTCTCTTTTCATGACACATCGACGATATGACGTCAGGTCACCACGTCACTCTGGGAGTTCGACCATCCAAGAAATGTTCATACTTTTCACTTAGAATCTCCCAAACCCTGAAGAGACGGAGTCTCGAAGTCCTGAAATGATGAAAGTTAAAGGTTTAAAAGGGGGCACCAAACTAGGAACAAGGAAACTACATGTCTAGACTCCAGAAAAGCACAACATGACTTGCTTCTATCCTAAAAAAAATAAATGGGGGAAAGACACATCCACACTTTCAGTTGTCTCCAATTTCCTCCAACAATGCGCGTGCATTCCTTGATCGATACAGATCTCAGTTTTGTCACTCTTGGTCATTTCTGTCATATCTCAATTCGCTCCAACACATGCATCAATATTATATCATTACCAGTAGCAATTTTCAGTTATTTAATTGCAGGATTCTTTTAGATTAAGGCATAATCAATGGTATTTTTTGTGTGATAAGAACCACTTGGTTTTGATTAAGTCAAGATCGAAGTATTCCTTGATATAATATAGCGTGTGTTTAGTTCAGTTAATTAGTTGTTTTACAACTAGTAGTATAGAGTTAAGCCTCAGTCCTAGATGGACAAGAGCCTCTGCAACTATTATAAATATGTAGTTTCTGTATGTTTTAAAGATTGAGTTTTTTTGGGAAAAGAGATCAATACAACAACTGGTTGGACCCATTTTGCGCATGGACTAAATCTCTCTACCTGGTGAAGATACTATTGATGACAATGTGTTTGTGTCCAAATTCGTATGTGTTTCTTATCTTGAATACAATTTTGATTTGTGTGAAGTACATTTCTTTTCCTTGAGCTACTGTATAACTTGTCTTTATTAATATGCAACCTGTGATAACAACTATGCTTTGATGAATATTTTTTTTTATTACAACTTGTGGGAGTAATTGTGTTTTTGATACATGTTTAATGTCTTGAAAAGATATTTTAAGTATTAAACTTGCAACAGATTATTCATTGAGTGGTTTGTTATTTCCCTTTTTTTTTACCTCTATTATTTCACTTGTCTGTCATTAGTGTGACACTAGCCAAGGAGGACCCTCACCCATATCATTTTTCCAACCCAACCATGCTCTTGTCTTGGTAAAACTAACCCTCTAACTGACCAATACAACAAACAAAAAAACAACCATTCTAAACTTGAGGTGGCCTAGCTCTGCCCTTTAGCAGTCAAGTGCAGACTTTAGGACCAACTTCTTCTGGCACCATTGCCGGGGAATGGAGTAACGAAATATATTTCCCTGAGAGAATGACAATGATCAGATTTGATCTTTGATGGTGAACAAAGACCAGACACATTCAGACTATAGATCATTCACCTGGCGACTCCATGGTTAAAGAATCCAGTGGTGACTCCACAGTATTAAGAAGTCATATTTTTAGATGGAAGCCATCTTGGCTCAGAGGTTTGCTCCTTTTAATTTCTCTGTTGTTCCTGGTTTTACAAATGTTGTTCCTACTATAGATGAGTGGGGTGATTTCTTTCCCAGATTTAGAGAACATAGAGATGACAACCCTACTGATCATTTTCTTGAGTTTCATGAACTCATGCATCAATGGGGAATACATCATGAGGATGCATTAATGAATATGTTCATGTACTCATTGGAGGGAGATGCTCGTGAGTGGTATCGATCCTTTCCCTCTGCTAGCATTTCCTCCTTGGAACAATTTCATGTTTCATTCAGTGAGCATTGTAAAAGGTTTTTTCTAGTTGATTTACTTTTTGAAGACCGTTGTGAAGAATTTGGATCTCATATTCGACAGTCACTTATTAGTTGTTCTAGTAGTGAAAATAAAAGGGATTTTTTCGTTGAGAAAGTGGAGGAAGATTCGGTTACATATGAGTCTTCTTCTGATTCTTTTATTCAAAAAGATGATGTTGGGAATTACATTAATGATGAAATTGATGATAAAAAGGCTTTGGATACATCTTGTATTATTCTAAATGTCTCAGTTAGTCATTGTTATGATACATTTGTTGTTCTATGTTCTTATATAACATAGAACTATGAGGAAAGTGATGTTGAAGGTCACGAGCAAGTTTTTCCCCTTCCTTATGAAATTGTTGAGCAACATGAAATCTATAAGTCTGAAGATGACATTCTGGAGCTAGACCAAGGAAAAACCAGCAATGCAGAAGACATACCCATTCATTTCAAACAACAAGATGAGCAACATCATAAGTGTTTTGCTTCCCTTTATGGTTGTGAATCACATGAATTTCATGAGCTGTTTCAACAAGGACATGAGCAACTCAGTCTTGTTTATAATGCCGATCTTACACAAAAAAAACTTTGTCCTCTCAACCAGTTGGAGGATTTTCATGAGTTTCAAGATACAATAGTGAGATGGATGGATTCTTATTTTTCCAAAATCTCAAATGTGGTAAGTTTTAGCATGATCAGCTTTTGAAGTCGTGAGTGCGATATGCCTACTAATTTTATTTTGCATATGATATATCCTCTTTTGATTATTCTAAACAGTGACATGCAAAAAGTTATGGTTCTCATTCAAATGGTTTCTTGGTTTAACTGGAAATATGATTACACATGATTACTTGGTTTTCAGTTGAATAGAGTAGGTAGTAGAAGAATAAGCTCTTAGTTTGAGTAGTTAATTTTTTCAGTTCACAGATTGTTTTCAGTATGTTGGTTTTTTCAGTATTTTGCGTGTAGATCAGAAATAAGACTCCATATCCCAAAAAACGAACTGGGGTATAGCTGCAGTTTTAAGATTCATATGAAATAAGGACTCCATAGCCCAAACAAAGGCACTGGGGTGTAATTACTATTTTGATCTCCATTGATGCATGGATGAGATAACAATGGCAGAGATACATGGCTGATAGACATAAATAGAGGTAAGAAAAGGAAGGTGGGAGAAATTATTGAGAAGTAAGGCACCCGATATACTGTTCTTTAGCACCTCACAGGGAAGTGCTATCCCTGGTTGGAGCCAATGTTGGAACTTAGGTCTGCATTGCGTCCCTACCCCTTTGATTCACCTATAACATCTTATTAAAACCTAATTCTTTGTTTTGTTCTTGCTAAGTTATTTTCCACATTTTAATTTTTCTCTTTAATTGATTCTTTGCACCATCTTTTTGTTTTCTTGAGAGGTAATTGCATGTCATTGATTTGGTTTGAAATATGTGTCATCAAAGTTACCACTAATAAAACATATAGTAGGTTGACCAAGTCCTTTGTTTGCACAGGAAACATCCAAAAGAAGAATGCAACAATTCAAAAGCTGTCAATTCCAGGCTTAGATTGTGGGAACAGACATGTTAAATTTGCAACGATGGAGATCCAACAGGCCACTCAGATCGACGATTTTCATGCATTTGGGGTTTTCAACATCGCGTGAGTTTTAATGAAAATAACAAATCTTTGAAGTTTCGGAGCCCCGAAGTGCCGAAGTGTCGAGTGTCAGAGTGGGCCCTCACTGCCACATCACTCCTAGCCCATACCACTCCGGGAGATTTTCAACTCAGCATAGGCCTAAATCGCCGAAGGGCCGAACCTCCGAAGTCCCAAAGTCATTCAAATTGATGGTTAAAGTAATCATGATCTAATTAACAGTAAATGAGAGTTAATGATTGTGGGAGAAAGTCACTCTGGGAAATTTTCATGCTTCAAAATCCAAAACTCCAGAAGTTCTAGAGTTTCGGAGCCTCGAAGTGCCGAAGTGGGCCCTCACTTCCACGTCACCTCGGGCCCGTACTACTCCGGAAGGTTTTCAAACGTATCTCTACAGGTCTCCCAAAGTTTCGAACTCCCGAAATACTTTAATGATTAAAGTATTAATCTCAGGTTAATAGGTCTACTATAAGCACAGATTAGTGACTTCATGAGATTAACACTCCGGGAGATTTAGATGCAGAGAAAACCCAGTTCTCCAGAGCTCGGGAGTGTCGAAGTGTTGAAGACATGTGGCACTTATCAATCATGACATGTGGTGCTCATCTCAGGCCTTTTGATTGCATCATCCATGCTATTTCCAGGTGACACATGTCTCTCTCTTTTCATGACACGTCGACGATATGACGTCAGGTCACCACGTCACTTTGGGAGGTCGACCATCTAGGAAATGTTCATACTTTTTACTGAGAATATCTTGAACCTCAAAGAGACGGAGTCCCGAAGTCCCAAAATGATGAAGGTTAAAGGTTTAAAAGGGGGCGCCAAACCAGGAACAGGGAAACTACAAGTCCAGACTCTAGAAAAGCACAACACGACTTGCTTCTGTCCTCAAAAAGATAAATGGGGGAAAGACACAACCACACTTTCATTTGTCTCCAGTGGCCTCCAATAATGTGCATGCATGCCGTGATCGATAAAGAACTCAGTTCTGTCACTCTTGGTCATTTCTATCAGATCTCAGTTCGCTCCAATGCATGCATCAATATCATATCATTACTAGTAGCAGTTTTAAGTTATTTAATTGTAGGATTCTTTTAGATTAAGGCATAATAAGTGGTTTTTTTTGTGTGATAAGAACCACTCGGTTTTGATTAAGTCAAGCTCGGAGTATTCCTTGATATAATCTAGCGTGTGTTTAGTTTAGTTAATTAGTTGTTTTACAACTAGTAGTATAGAGTTAAGCCTCGGTCCCGGATGGACAAGAGCCTCTGCAACTCTTATAAATATGCAGTTTCTGTATGTTTTAAAGGTTGAGTTTTTTTGGGAAAATAGATCAATACAACAACTGGTTGGAACCATTTTGCGCATGGACTAAAGCTCTCTACCTGGTGAAGATACTATTGATGACAGTGTGTTTGTGTCCAAATTTGTATGTGTTTCTTATCTTGAATACAATTTTGATTTGTGCGAAGTACATTTCTTTTCCTTCAGCTACTATATAACTTGTCTTTATTAATATGCAATCTGTGATAACAACTATGGTTTGATGAATATTTTTTTTTATTGCAACCTGTGGGAGTAATTGTGTTTTTGATACATGTTTAATGTCTTGAAATGATATTTTAAGTATTAAACTTCTTGCAGCAGATTATTCATTGAGTGGTTTGTTGTTTCCCTTTGTTTTTACCTGTATTATTTCACTTGTCTGTCATTAGTGTGCCACTATCCAAGGAGGACCCTCACCCATATAATTTTTCCAACCCAACCATGCTCTTATCTTGGTAAAACCAACCCTCTAACTGACCAACAGAATAAAAAAAAACCCAACCATTCTAAACTTGAGGTGGCCTAGCTCTGCCCTTTGGTAGTCATGTGCATAATTTAGGACCAATAGTATACATCCTCTATTATACAATGCTACATCTTATGGAATTCTAGGTGAGTACACATACCTATGTAAGTTGGCTATTGTCTTCCCAACACCAAAATATCCTACAACCTTGGAGGTGTGAGCCTCTATGATAAACCACAATAATTCACCTTTAGGGACATGGAGCTTGTTGAGCTTGTAGAGTAACCCATTCTGGAAATCATATTCAACCTTACTATCACCTTCTTCTATCTAAATTTCGCCCTATAGCTATTAAAATGCCTTATGGAAGTCCTCATCTTCTATGCATTCATCTTTGTATGCATCATGGGTAAAAGGCTCCATGTGCATCATAGTTAGTAAATTTGTAATATTGGATGTGGGTGTCCTTGAAAACATGTTTTCCAACCTATTTGTGCTTCCCTTCTTATACTTGATGACTAGATGAAATTGTTGTAAGAACACCATCCACTTGTAATGTCTAGTTTGTTGTAGCTTACTCTAGGCTTGCAAATACTATAGCAGCTATTAATATGTGTGGATTATGGTCTCCTTTCCCATCAAATAGTGCTTCCACTTATTGATATCTTGAACCAGAGCATGAAGTTCCTTGTCATAGGTAAGGTAGTTAAGAACCACCCGATGAAATATTTCATAATGATAGCATACAAGCATCCATTCTTGCATCAAAACTACTCTGATGGCATGTTAGGGAAGTCCATTTTGGGGAAGAGTGAAACAAGTAATGAAGAGAGTTATAAAATGGATCAAAAAAGGAGTGCGTGTCGAAAAACAAGGAAAAGCAGCACACCAGACAACAAGGAAAAGCAACGCTGGAAAAGTAGGAGAACAACAAGGAAATGGTTGGATCGTGGACCAGCCACGCATAGGAAGTTATAATGTGGACAAAACTAATCCACCTAGGGTTAGTGGGTTAGGTTTTTGGTCATTGATGTAAAGGGTTTTAACCCATTTTGGTAGTATAAATATGTATGGTGAGATCTAAGGAGATCTAGTTTTTGGCGAGTTGAGAGTTTCTAGTTAGAATTGTTGAGCTACTGTTTTGATGCGTTTTGAGTCAGTTTTGGAGACAAATATATGGATTTTAATCGAGGGTAAGCTCACAAAATATGGATATTGGTGTGACCTTGTCATCCTCACCACTTCTTACCACTTTTGATGTAATTCACGCAGCGTAGAAACTTGTTGAAGAATAATAAAAGAGTGAAGAATGTCAGATCTTTATGGACGTAGCCTAGGGGGTGAACCATGTTAAAACTTGTGTATTTGTGTGTGATGCTTCTATTATGTGTTTTCTAATGTTGAATGAATGAATCTGGTAGAAGTAAAATGCAATGTGCACTAGAATAGTTATGGTATTTACTGTAGAATGAATTTTAATGAATGAACATGGTTATAGAATGGTAGATCTGTTGTATGTTAAGGTAGAAACAATGTTTGATGTCCCAACAATAGCCTCCCTTCCCCAATTTCAGAAATATAGGTCCTTCAATCACCCATAAATCCATCTCGGGTGAGACTGCACTCTGCACCCTGTGCGCAGTGTTTCCTTCTGGTCTCCAGAAGGGTCGATGGTTTGTAAGGTTTTTTTGGAAACATAAAGTAGAACCCGGGTCAACCCACACATTCCAACATATGGTTCTGTTTCTGGATGGAACTCATAAAAACATATTGGAAGGGACTTGTTGAGAAGGACAGTGAAGAGAATGCAAAATTATAAGGGGATGTTTAGACCATGGAATCCAGCTAAGAAGGAGATTGAAATATGGTTGGAAACAAAAGAGCTCGAGTTTTCACAGAAAGACAAGAAGAGGTCCAAGTATACACTGTGCAAATATTTGGAAAGGTATGTATTTATTGATCTTCATGAGACATTTTTTTGTTATTTTCCAGAGTTGCTACAAGAGTGGATATTGATAATGAAGGATACTCATCCCACTAATCGGATAAGACTAGTAGAGTAGACTACTGATAATATTGTGCATCTAGAAAGAGTCAATAATAAATTCACGCACGCAGTCGATTTCTGTCTAGATAGAATTATTGGAGGATTTATTATTGAGTTTGCGGTCGATACTGCGAAGTCATATACTGGTTTAGAGAAAACGTTTATGAAGGGTTCAAGAGGAAGGTATATTAGATCACTTTATACATCCATTAAGATTTTTTTGCATGATAAAGGTACAATGACAATGGAGTCTGATAGATAAATAAATCTGCACACATGGGGAGAATGGGCGAAGCACTAAGGACGATATGAGATATGGAGAAGGACCTGGATAGAGGTTACAAGAAGAAAGAAATGGACCCCATTATGATGGATGAGGAAAAATCAAGGAAATAATGGATAAAGAGGAAATGACGCGTAGGGGAAGACCCTACCAGTATAATATTAATATGAAAAATAGGGTAGTAGCTAAGAGAGAAGGCTTGGAAAGTGATGAAGAAGAGGTAGAGGATCTCTGTGATACAGGGAAAATTGAGGATATCCTACATGCTACATATGAGAGAAAAACTAGATTTCAAGGGTCCGACGTAGAAGAAGGATCTCCATTCAAGATCAGAATTAGTGTGGAACCCACAAACCCATGTGAAACTAAGACATTAGAAAAGAAAGAATCGGTTAGACAACCTGAAATTAGTAGAAGAAGTATTTTAGTAGGACGAGGGTCTAGTGGAAATTAAAGTGGAAGTACAAGTTCAGCTAGCAGCAATCAGTTATCTACACCATGTGGAGGTGGTAGTACAACAAATTTTACAATAGCAGGAGTAGATCCAAACATTCAGTTACCAGAGTTTCACGAAGAAGGGTCGAAGGACCCAGAGAAACATATGTTCATTTGCGAGAATAATTGGGCAAATAAATAGATCATGGATGAAGATAAAACAATGGTGTAGCTTGCAATTACATTCAGAGACAACGCACTGGATTGGTTTATGATCCTCGCAGTAAACAATGCACAAGGATCACCTAAAACTATTAGAGAGGTGAATATGGAACTAATTAATGAATTACAACAACCAAGTTCAGAAGATCAATTTACGAATGAGATGATAGAAATCAAATAGAAGCTAGGAGAGTTGGTTTTGGAAAGCGATAAGAAGTTCAAGCGATTGAAAGGTAAGTTGAAGCATCCTATCACATATATGCAACATAGACATCTATTTATTAATTCATTATTGCCACATATTAAATACACATTGAGGCAACAAAAGTTCCAAACTCATGCTGAGGCTCTGCAAGAAGCCTTACAATTGGAAGAGAATCAATATCAACTTACAGATCCAACTGTAGAGGAGTTGAGAGAAGATCTCAAGAATATGTCATTTCAGTTGAATCAAAACAAAGGAAAGGAAAAGAGGGAAGTTGTCTGGTGTACCTTATGCATAACAGAAGGACATCATAAGAATGGGTGCCCAACGTTTGCATAGTACTTAGGAGCAACACTGCCAAATCCATTACCCACAAGAGGACACATGGACATGATCCCTATCATTTTCCAATGATGCAAAAGTACCAAAAAATGCCTAAGAGTACATTCTGCAATTTCTGCAAGTCTGTAGGACATGGAGACAAGGATTGTTGAACTCTGGAAATGATGAAGGAAAGGAGCTCATATGCTTATAGGATGCAGGATGAACCTATGAAAGGTCCACCTGCGCGATAGTATAACAATGTGAAACAATTTAATCATATACCATAGTATAATACACCGCGCACAGATAATCAAGGTAACAGAGGAGGATTTAGAGGGGGAGGTCGTGGAAGAGGAGGATTTGGAAGAGGTAGAGGACTAGTAACCTGTCACAATTGTTAGCAACCTGGAAATTATGAAAGGGATCGTCCACTGCCACCAACGACATGCATGTATTTTCACGTAAAAAATCACAATAAAGAAGACTATCTGACACTTCTCACAAATATACATGAAAAAAGGAATCAGAATAATCAGAATGTTCAATGGATTTCCACAGAAACTAGAGATGATGGGAAAAATATCAATACAGTTACTAGATGTGGAACCAAAAAAGGAGCAGATGCAACGAATCTGAATTAGAACCAACACTAGTGGGTCAGAAAGAATGCAACATTTGAACAACATTTTGATGCGCACAAGGAAAATGAGACATTCAAGCAGGCCAGACAAAAATTTTTGCAGGAGAATATTGCTTCTACATTAGGTACAAAGCCAAGAGATGATGTACCAGTATATGATATGCCTCTTTTATTTGATGATACCAATAGAGATAAGTCTTCAGAAAAGGTAAGTAACCTAAGAAAATTTATGGTGTCTTTCTTGAAGTTATTGAATGATAAAACATCTCTACAAGTGTTACAAAGTGTGTTAGAAAAGTGCAATTCTAGAGAAGAGATAAAAATAGAACAAAAGAAAGTCAATTATGTTCATAAGAAGACAAGAACAAATAGGGAGTTCGGATTGAATGCAAATATTGGAGACTCTAATATGGGTGACATCATATTAGATTTGGGATCTGAGGTATATGTTCTTCCTAAAAAGACATGTGAATGCATGGGGGAACCTACATTCGGTTATTCCCCTATTTAGTTGAAATTAGAAAATCAACACAGAGTGGTACCAATTGGTCGATTGAAAGGTATATCGGTGGATTTAGATGGTGTGTGCATTATGGAAGACTTTGAGGTGATCTATATAGTGGATAATACTACACCTTATCCAACATTGTTGGGACTGGATTGGGCATTTGAGAATCAGGCTATCATTAACTTAAATACTAGGAAAATGTTTTTTGAATAAGGAGAGTACAGATTTATAGCACCCCTATATCCTTCAGAAGGTGGAATATATGTGAAACCAGCGACAGACAACTTTAGCACATAAGAAATAAATCAGTTTTATAGAACTACCACATGTGAGGAATATTACGTGGACCCAACAATAGATGGGACACTTAGTTGGAGAAGAAATAGTTATTGTGCTTCAGATTATGACACAGGACTGGAGAATTGGAAGCAACGATTACATGAGATATCCACAAGAATATGTGAAAGAATGATGCGCACACTAAGATGGATTCTCTCAAAGGTAAGAGAACCTCCAACTTTTTATAGTCAGAATGATTTGGAAGAATTTTTAAGGAAGTTTCAGTTAGAAGTTCTGGAAAATCAAAGGCTATTAGTTCTAGATATTGCACTAAAAGAAAAACCTGCACATTGGTGGGGTACTAATAAAGAGAATATCAATGATTGGTATCAATGCAAGAGGTTACTGTGCTTAGATTTGGCGTAGAACACGAGAAGAAATATATGGAAATATATGATGGAATAGGACAACCCAAAGAACATATAGACATATGTATAATTCAAAGGAGACTGGTACCACCAGAGGAATGGCCACATCATTTCATTCATACATTAGAAGGCATCCCAAGAAATTGGTATACATAATTGGAACTGTGCAGAGGAACTGTAAAGTGGGAATATTTGCGGCAGAAATTTGTCATTACATTTGCATTTGAACATGAGAATCCAATGATGGATGCAACACTGAAGTTGGTAAAATTTAAGATCTTTGAAGAACCTTAAGTTGAAATTGTCACAACTTATCACAATCAAAATCAACAAACAGTCAGACAATTGCTACATTATTACCACGTCCCATAAGATGACTCAGCAGAAGAAAACCCACACGATATTCAGATAACAAAAGTTGAAGGGGAAAGAGAAGTAGAAGACCCATAGTTACATTCAAAAGACTTTACTGCACCACTGAAGATAAAGAAAGTTTAAATTGGAACATAGGAGAATCCAAAAATTGCAAGTATTGGTGATTATTGTGATAACCAAACAATGTAAAGAATAACATAAATACTGTGTGAGTATAGTGATCTATTTCCAACAACATTTTTAGAGATGAAAGGGGTAAAGAATATTACCAACTTAACGAGAAATGTGACCTCAAAACGAGAACTTTAGCCCTCAAAACCCATATTTTTGCATAAAAAACATGAAAATCAACCCCCAAATAAAAAAGTGGTGCTATTAGTAGCACCATTTTTTCTAACAAGGTCAAAATTACAACATTTCTCAAACATGGTCTTTAGAACTCATACAGTAGCTTAGAAAAACCTTAAAATCAACACCCAAATCAAAAGGTGGTGTTTTTTACAACCTAATTGAATTTGTGGCCTTGACAATAAAACCTTACGCAAATAAACAATCCAAAATTGGACCCCAAATGGTCACTCGAAAATTTATTTACAATTTTTTTTTTTTTTTGGTTAATTTACACTAAAAAATAACTAAATAGAAAGGTGGAAATTTTCACAAATAATTTTTTATAAAAAATGAAGAAAAAAACACATTTAAAAAAATACATTCAAAATTCAAATAAAAAAATAAAAACAAAAAACAAGGTGAAAACGAAAAATAACTAAAAAGAAATGAAAAAAATATAAAAATTTTCTTAAAAACAATAATTTAATGAAAAAATACATATTTTTTTTAAAAGAAGCATTAAACAACCTTTAAAATGTAAGACAAAATGAAACAAACAAAAACAAAAACAAAAAATACTTTAAAAAAACAATTTCAAAATTAAAACATAACAAATTTTATTAAAATTAAGAAGAAAACAAATTTAAAAAATAAAAAAAATAAAAAAAAACAAATTATGGGCTAAGTGGATGGTTGGGCACCCTGGGTGTCCCCAACCCCCCATGGGCTATGCCATGGCCCATGCGGCTAGGGCTTAGCCCGTGGGTGGCTGGGGAGATTCCTAGCATAGACCCCCACGACACCCAGGGCGCTCAGCCAGCCCCCGAGCGGGGTGGCTGGGCACCCTGGGTGTTGTGGGGTCGATGTTGGGCATCACCCTAGCCCCCACGGGCTAAACCCTGGACCCATGAGACCAAGGATTAACCAATGAGAGGCTGGGACGATGCCCATCATCGCCTCCCACAGAATATAACATTTACTTTTAAAATTTTTATGTTTAATATATATATATATATATTAAATAAAAGTTGTATACATATATATTTTTAAAAAAATTAAACATTTTATTTTAACACTTTTCAATTAGATCTTGTTTATTTTTTTAATTTTTTTTAAAAAAAATTTAAATCTTTTTTAAATATTTTGTATAAAAGTTTTTATTTAGAGTCTTTTTTGTTTGTTTTTTTAATATATTTTTAATATCTTTTTAGTTTGTTTTAAATAAATTTGGTTTATTTAATTGTTTTTACTTTCTCAATTTTTTTTAGATTTTTGGTTTTTTGGGTTTTTTGTTTCCCTTGTAGGTTGATTTTTTTT
>ML802953.1:43859-89493 GCA_009831015.1 Picea engelmannii
CGTTTTTTGTTTTACTTTTTAAGAAACAAACTGTCATTTTTTTAATGTAGATTTAAGAAAAGTATAAAAACATTTTTTAAGCAATGATTTAAGAGTCGATTTTGAGTTGTTTATTGATGATGGTAGTCATGGTCGAGGCCACAGTATTAATTTTGTTATAATTTTAACTTCGAAAAAAAATTTGGTGCTACTGGTAGCATCGCTTTTTGATTCAAGGGTCAATTTTAAAGTCTTTGTTCACAATGACATCAGTTGTCAATTCAATGGGTCTTAATGGATCTAAATTTTAACCACTAAAAAAATAGTGCTATCGATAGCACCATTTTTCAAAATGTGGTAAAAAATGCGACCCTTGAAAAATTGAGAACTTGACAAAGTTCTCGTTAAGTTGGTAATATTGTTGGTAGCGGGAGAACTTGGAGAAATGAAGATTCCTCTACGACAAGATGCTAGACCAATAAGACAGAGACCCTACAGGTTGAATCCAGTGTATAAACAAAAAGTTAAGGAAGAGATTGATAAAATGTTAAAGGCTAGTATAATAGAACCTGTTGAAGAATCATAGTGGATTAGTCCTATGACAGTTTAGGAGAAGAAGCAATGAGGAATAAGGATCTATGTAGACTTGAGGAAGTTGAATGATTCCTATCTGCATGATCCCTTCCCTACTCCATTTACAGATGAGGTATTGGAGAATGTAGGAGGACAAGAAGCATACTCAATTACTGATGGATTTTCAGAGTATCACCAAATCAGAATAGCATCAGAGGATCCTCATAAGACTACATTTTCCACATAATGGGGGTCATATCAGTACACAATGATGCCATTTGGATTGAAGAATGCCCCTGCTATTTTTTCAAGGGTAGTAGTAGCTGCATTTAAGGACTTTATAGATATGTTTTTGGAGGTTCATTTGGATGATTAGACCATATTTATCCTTTTGAAAGATTATGTTGACGTTTTAAGATTGATGTTAGACAGGTGTAGACAATGTCAAATTTCCTTGAATATTAAGAAATTTATAGTCAATGCACCATTTGGAATTTTGCTAGGGCATGTGGTGTGTAAGCATGGTCCACTGGTTGATCCTGCAAATATTGCTATCACTGCTAATTTACCACCACCTAAGTCAGTGCGCCAATTAAGAGCTACAATTGGTCATATAGGTTACTATAGGAAGTTCATAAGGAGCCATACACATATTACTATTCCCATGGAGAAATTGTTAAAGGATATCAAGTTTCAATGGAATGAAGAGTGCCGATAGAGTTTGGACATCTTGAAGGAGAAAATGGTGACAACGCCAATTCTGGTGTTTCTAGATTGGTCAAAAGAGTTCCATGTTTATGTGGATGCCTATTCAATAGCACTTGGAGAAATATTAACACAGCCAAGCGAAGGTGATATAGGTTACCTAATAGCATTTGCATGTAGGAAACTCTCAGATTCAGAGAAGAATTATAATACAACAGAAAAACAAGGTTTGGCTATGGTATATTCATTGCAGAAGTTCAGAAATTATTTGTTAGGCCAATATTTTAAAATGTTTACATATCACTCTCCTCTGAGATACCTAGTCAACAAGCCAGTTTTGGGGGGGAGAATATGTAGATGGTTGTTGTTATTTCAAGAATTTGACTTTGAAGTAGTTGTGAAGCCTGAAAGACTGAATGCAGAGCCAAATCATCTGTATAGGATAACTAATGGAGAGGAACCAAGTAGCTTGGATGACAATTTTTCTGATGCACAACTCTTTTTAGTGGATATTGTTGATGAATACTTTGTTGTTATCATTGAATTTTTGAGTACATGATTTACCCCAAAGGAATGCAATACTGTGCATAAGGAGAATCTGGTGCTAGAGATGCAGATTACCAACTTATTGTAAGACACTTGTATAATTGGATGCATAAAATATTCTAAGGACATGTGTCATGGAACATGAACGTCCTATCATTTTAGCATAAGCATGTGAAGGAATAGTTGGAGGACATTATGCAAGAAAGACTATTGCGCAGAAGATATTGCGTGCAGGACTATGGTGGCCAAAAATTTCTAAGGATTCAAAGGAGTATTGCCATAATTGTGATGTCTGTCAGAGGGTTGGAAATCCATCCAGGATGGATGAGATTTCCTTTAACCTCAGGTAACTCTTAAAGTGTTTGATAAATGGGAAGTATACTTTGTAGGACCAATCAATCCACCAACTAGAAGATCAGGGGCAAGGTACATAATTACCGCGACAAAATATTTAACTAGATGGGCTGAAGTAGCAATAGTAAAATATTACATTGCACTTCCTATTTCAACAAGTAATTACAAGATTTGGATTCCCTAGAATTCTGATGAGTGATCATGGGACTCATTTTATCAATAGTACCATCTAGGAAAGGACTGAATAATTTGAGATACACCATCAAAATATCTCTCCATACCATCCTCAGGATAATAGAACAGTGGAAGCATTTAATAAGATATTGGAGAATGCCTTAAAAAATATTTCTAATGTAAACATGGATAATTGGGATTTGAAGATACCAACAATATTATCAGCTTATAGAACCACATGCAAGAAACTTAATGGGAATACACATTTCATATTGGTGTATGGTCACGAAGAAGTAGTTCATTTGGAATACTTGATACCTATCCTGCACATTGCAACCATTACAAACATGACAGAAAGAGGTGCATCACAAGAAAGATTGTCTCAACTCTTAGAACTAGAACAAGAAAGGATTATGGCTGGTTTCCATCAGGAAGTACATAAATAAAAGGACAAAGCTTGGCATGATAGACACATTCATAAGTAATTACACCACCCAGGAAAATCCAGGATGCATTGGCTAGGGCCATATGAGATAAAGTCTGACATAGATGGAGGTGTTGTGTAGCTGCAGGATTTAGCAGGTAAGGAGATTCAAGGATTGGTGGATGGCAGTTGACTGAAACTGTATAGGGACAGTTGACCTAGTAACCCTTAGTAGTTGTAGTGCATAAAAGTAGAGTTGTACATAGTGTATATAGTAGGAGTTAAAAGTGAAAAAGAAGATTTTTTTTTTTGGAAAAACAAGAAAAAGACAAAAAGACGTAGTAGATAGATAAGTTGTAGACAGGAAGTTGGATAATACAACACACAACAGATAGTAAGTGGTATAGAAGAACATGAATATACTGTGCGCCAGAGAAAGGTGATTAGATATAAAACACAACGCGTCGAGACAAAGAACAGTCGGAAAGATGAAAAACAGTGGTAAAAAACGTACAACGCGACAAAGAATTTATGAAACGAAATATAAAAGGAGAAATCGTGCACCACAAGATTCATTGTGACTTTGTGAGAAAGATAGATAAGGAGTGAAAACTCAGAGCGAGAAGGTGATTTCGAGCTGGTTTAATGAATATTCAGAACAAGTCTTTCAGGATTCATCAGAATGGCACCAACAAAGGTTGGAGCTCCCAGTCGAACTGCAAGGAAAACACGCAGTGCCACGAGGTCACCACATGAGAAAGAAGTTGAAGCATCAAACACTATTTAGCTGGAAGGAGTGGTAGATGTGGATTTCATTCCTTCCCCAGTGATTGAGTCGGTTAGTCTAACGATTGTAGAAGAACATGAGGTGAAAATTCTAGTGATAGAGGGAATGGACATCGATCCACATAATGGCACACAAAACCCTAGTTCAGAGAAAAACCCTACACAAAAAATTATCCTAGGAGCACCACAACAGATGATCGAGGAAGACAATGAGTGAATAGAGTCATATGTTCCTAGAGGATAGGCCACATAAGTGCAGCAATATTGCAGAGCTAACACAACATTCTGAAGAACAGGTGCAGGTGGAGGATGTTACGTACCAACAAGATTCAAACGCAGAAACATAACATCATGTGCACCAAGAAGCAGGGCCATCGACAGTGAAAACAAAGACAAAGGGAAAACATATGGTACAAAGATCATCGCGCAAACAAAAAGAAGTAACATTGACACTGTCGCGTATACCCGAAGGATTCCAGATCCTTCCTGACATATTAGGATGTGTGGATAAAATGAAGTATTATGATCACGATGTAATAGACAGGGACAAGTTCCCTGAGTTTTCACCGCAAGTATATATGAAGAGAAAAGGAACAGGTCTGTCGGGAGTTCCAATTTTAGAGCCAAAACAATGGATTGCAATATTGTATAACACAAGTATCATGAACTTATTGGAAATTCCCCACTTTGGGAGAGGAAAAGATGTGAATAAATGTGTGAAAAAACTACTAGCACTGGTGCATGAGGGTATTCTATGGATGGAAAAGCCGGTATCAATAATTGTAGATTTAATTGCAGAAATCACAGGTTTACCAACAGATGGAGAAAAGACAAAACAATATTTGGATGACAAGACAAAGAAGAAACCCCTAGCAGAGGAGATGAATAAGACATATGGAACTAAGAGAGGGTCATGGGGAATAATCATTAACATAAAGTGAACCTGCGACATGGATGGTGAAAACGTTGATGGTTTGTAAACTTTTAAGTAAATGTTGCAAGGAAGAAGCACCTACAGGAGTTATAGCAGTAGTTGCGTAGTGCACGAAAGGGAGTCTACTCAATTGGGCTCTATATCTACTGAATTAGTTTTTGGATGACTGCAAGGATGCACACAATATTGTATAGAGTTCCACTATGCATGGTTGATTATATTGATAGATTTGGTGGGCTGGGGAGAACCCAAATACAACGTTTTTTACCCAAGTCCAGGAATGTGTCGCGCAACAAAGTATAAAACATTATGGCACACTTCAGAAGAAAAACAGAGGAAGGAAAATGCCAACATATTTTCTATGTATTATGACGAGATGCAAGAAAAGTTGGTTAATACATGGAGGATACCACTAGAAGTGGTGGAAGAGCATCAAATCATATCTAAATTTAAGGCTTACAGACACAACATATGGATCTAGGACAAAAGGGATCCCAAGAAGGAATGGCTATAATTGAAGTACTGTGTGACAGGAGAAGAAGTGCAGTGGGCCATGAAAGACTATCCTAAAGAATGGAAGGGACCAATAGTTTCAAAGAGGGGATCAAAAGGTAAGCAGTAAGAAGAATTTGTCCCTTCACACAATTCAAACATCCCAACAACGAATACAATAAAGGAAACAGAGCGTGTGAAGGTAATAGGGGGAAGAACCATAGTTAGAAAGAAAAGGAAGAAGAACCCAATACCCAAACCTTTAATGCAGGAGAAGGAGCACACATGAGAACCAAATGGAGGAGCATTGAAGGATACAAATGTTCCTACACTGGAGGAACTAAGAGGTGGAGATCTCCCATACATGGACATAATGGTGACAACCGCGCAGACAAAGAATTTTCCATTGAAGAGGACAATCTTATAGGCAGGAGGAAAGTGTAACAAAATGAAGGCACACAAGGGTGTCCCTGAATATATAATCATAGAAGACGATGCAAAGCTCATAGCAGAATCACGGGATGATGCAAAGAAAAGAAGAGAGGAGATATTCAAGAAGTTTACAGAAGTTAAGGATGCACTAGAGAAACTACAACTCACTACAACGCAACAAAAAGAGCAGGCGCAACAACAACAACAAACTACTCAGAAAAAAAACAGTTCTAGCACAAGATACGGTCCATATCATGGAATTGGGGAATGGAAATTTTTGTATTACTCAGAACATGTTGCAGGTTGATGAGGAGACAATGTAGAATCAGTTGATGAACATAGATCATTTGGACTTGGCATTTCCCAAGGTTCCAATGAAGGCGTTGTATAAACTTCAAGTAAGCGTTGTGCAGGAGATTCAATCGAGTGCCCACGCAAATGCGGAGAATTTACATTTGGATAAGAAATCAAGTGACACATTGAATATAACAATAAACCAAGTGCAAGTTGAGAAGGATGAAGTGAAGCAACACACTTTCTGGATAGAGCAGCAGGTAGAATAAGTGTTCAAAACTATTCATGGAAATGCACAAGAAGGAGATAATTTAAAAACAGAGGAGAATATTGAAAAAATAACGTAGGAAATGGAGAAGTATAGAAGCCACATCACAGACTTGATGGCACTCCTACAACCAAGAACTCCACCAGAGGTCAGAACACAAAGGGAGAAAGAGGCCACAGGTCATTTGAAGAGCATTGCAGAGATGATCTAGGAATTTACAGAGTTGTACAATAAAAGTGCACAATTATGGAAAAGATTATAAGAGGATGAGAAACTGTAGGAGTTAGATCAGAAAGAAGGAGTACACACTATAGTACATGAATTGAAACAAAATCATAATGCAATGAAAATATCAGACAAATTGAGAAGCACGTAGGAAATGAAAAACTTGCAAGCAGAGTTGAAAATTATATAGACAGAGAAGCATTCGAGGCAAGCTAAGTTGGAGCCATTGCAAGAGGGGGAAGAAAAAATGTTGAATGAGATTAATGCAACCAAAGGTCAAGTTGAACATATTAACTTGGATACTAGAGATATGTTGAAGGAGCATATCATTGCACAGAGTATGGAGTCTATAGCAGAGAAGAGAACACAGGTAAACAATTGAGTCGAAGATATTTTAGAAAAGTTCCATGAGTTGGAGAAATCAGTGCGAGAAGCAAACACTTCCTGAGTGGCTCGGGATGAGCCACAGGTGAGTGTTGGGGGCTTGTTGGCATAGTACATTTTGGGGAAGAGTGCAACAAGTTATGAATATAGTTAGAAAATGGACCAGAAAAGGAGCACGCACGCCGAAAAATAGGGAAAAGTAACACGCCATACAACAAGGAAAAGCAACTCCAGAAAAATAGGAGAGTAATGAGGAAACGGTTGGATCGTGGACCAACCACATGTAGGAAGTTAGAATGTGGACAAACATAATCCACCTAGGGTCAGTGGGTTATGGTTTTGGTCATTGATGTAAAGGGTTTTAACCCATTTTGGTAGTATAAATATGTATGGTGAGATCTAAGGAGATCTAGTTTTTGGCGAGTTGAGAGTTGCTAGTTAGAATTGTCGAGCTACAATTTTGATGAGTTTTGATTCAGTTTTGGAGACAAAGATATGGATTTTAGTCGAGGTTAAGATATCAAGTTGTGGATCTTGGTGCAACCTTGTCAGCCTCACCACTGTTTACCACTTTTGATGTAATGCGCAGTGCAAAAACTTGATGAAGAATAACAAAAGAGCGAAGAATCATATATCTTTGTGGACATATCCCAGGGGGGGTGAACCATGGTAAAACTTTTGTCTTTGTGTGTGATGCTTCTATTATGTGTTTTCTAATGTTGAATGAATGAATCTGGTAGAATTAAAATGCAACACACACTAGAATAGTTATGGTATTTACTGTAGAATGAATTTTAATGAATAAACATGATTATAGAATGGTATATCTGATGTATGTTAAGGTAGAAACAATGTCTAACATCCCCACAACAACCAAATTTCGGTCCTACGGTCACCCATAAATCCATCTCGGGTGAGATTGCACTGTGCACCCTGTGTGAGTGTTTCCTTCTGGTCTTCAGAAGGGTTGATGGTTTCTAGGGTTTTGTTGGAAACCTAAAGTAGAACCCGGGTCATCCCACACATTCCAATATGGGATATCCACTTTCATATGTCTCCACTTATAAATTCTTTTGGAATTTTTGTAATGTGAGAATTGGTGCTTAACTGGTCTTTCTTTTCGGTTCATTGAAAGCCTTTTGTTGATTCTCCCCCCAATGGAAACTCTTACCACTCATTGTTATAGCGTGAAGTGGTGAAAATACTACTGAAAATGAAGCTATGAAATTCCTAAAGTACTATGCTACCCCAAAAAATATCCTAACTTCAGTGACAATTGTAGGAACTAGACATTTCAAGATGGCCTCCATCTTTACAGGATCTATCTTGAGCTCCCCTCCACCTATCACATACCCCAAATACACCGAAGGCTATTGAGAAAACTCTCATTTCTTGAGGTTATCCAACAACTGGTGCTTATTTAGAGTCTCTAACACCTAAATGAGATTTTCTCCTCCCATGTAGCACTATAAACCAGTATATTGTCCAAATACACTATAAAAAAAGAATCTAGATATGGGCATAATACATCATTCATATGTTTCACAAATGTAGTTGGTGCATTACATAAAAGAAATGGCATGAACAATCATTCATACAAACCTCTATTTTTCTTAAAGGAAGTCTTGTAGGTGTCTTCTTCCTTGATGTGTACCTGGTTGTATCTCAATTTGAGATTCAACTTTGTGAAATTTTTTGTGCCCTGAAACTGATCTAACAGATCATCAATCCTAGGAAGAGGGTACTAATGTTTGAGTGTAATCATATTCAATACTCTGTAGTCGATACACATTCACCAAGTCCCATCCTTATTCTCCCACATTGTGTTTCAAAATGCACTGAGAAATTTGGTATCCCAATCTGAGATTATGATTCCTGGTATCCCAAAGTGCACCCAGACCTGTTCAAATAACATGTTTGTTGCTTCTTTTCCTTTGATGAACATTTTACAAGGAATGAGAATGCACATATTTTTGAACCTATCAACTAACACAAATAGATAGTCATGCCAACTCCCTTCTTTGTTGTTGGTAAACATCCCACAAATCCCATGGAAATACTTTCCCAAGGTCAAGAGGTTAAAGGTAAGGGATGGTATAGACCTTTCTTCCTGTTACTGGGTGTTATAACCCTAATTTGCACTAGAGATGCTTACTTGGCATTAGGCCATCTCATATTCCTTCTTTTCCAAGCCATTACTGAACAACTCTTCTTAAAACCACCCTTTTTAAAGGCTCACGCACCCTGCTCCACTACTGCACATGTGTACACACTAGCCGACTCACTACAGCCTGCGTGTACCTACAAAAGCACGAAAAATGGAAAGTTGCTGACGGAACATATAGTTTTGGGTAAGTTAACTAAACCTTTTGGCCACTCATAGTCGGTCACTCGACCAAATACCTAGCCCTTTCTAGCCTATAAAAGAAGGGGTAGGGGTCCCATTTGAAAGGAGGAAAATCATAGTAAATAAACTCTACCTGATTTAGTATTCCCCTTGCCTCAACCTTTTGTAACTATTGTGTGAAGAAGAAACATATTTGAAAGCAGTTGGAGCACAGTTGAAGAGGATCCCATGATCAGATTTGAGGAGCAATGGTTGATCTCACTATTGTAAGGTATTCTTGTGAGATTAATAAAAGAAGTACTTTTCCCGTCCCGCCATATGAGGTGTTTAATGTGTAATCTTGATTATATTTTGATAGAATCTCTAACCCATTAGTTCATAGATCAAATGCACGTGGAGTTATTTGTTTGTATTTTGTGAATGCAGGTCAGCATTGGGAGGAGAGTTGCAGTCTAAGAGAGACCAAACGTTAAAGGGATCGACATCAAACATGGAAACTAAGGTACAGTGACTTGATCTCTTTAACCTTGTATTTGCATATGAATAATGGGGTTTATGATTGGGATGATGGTAAGAAGTCGAAGACTTTAGGTCATTTATGCAAGCATGATTAAATCCCTTAATGCTAGTCAGTAGGGGGATTTACCACCCACAACAAAATTGGCGACCATACTGGGGAATCTCTAGGGTTTTCTGGGGATACCTTTTGGGTATTTTTAAATTGGTTTCATTACCTTTTTTTCTCAGTTTCTGCAAGAGTCTGAGCTAGTAGGGATTCTGGTCTTCCATACCAGTACTCCCTACTTTCTTTGCTTAGCTAAATTTTCTTTTATGGGAGTCACAGAGGTACACACGACCTATATAAGGCATGCATGCATGTACCCACACCCTACCTTCACATAACCCACATGCACACGTTAGCTGATGAAGTGCCAGTTGCGTGACTAAGTTCATATTTTTTTTTTTTTAGAGAGGCAGTCATTGTCTCCCCTGTCAAAAGTGATCCTTCTCAGGGGTTTTATGGATCTCATTATGGTCTCTGTTTTTGCAATTTGTATCTTAGCTACCACCTCAGATTGGCTTTGTTCTATAAAATTTTCCTTAATTTGTTTTTTCTTTTCTATCAAAGTAAGTTTCTAAGTCTTCAAGAGACTCCGGTTTTCAATGCCAGTAGTCTCTGCCAGTGTTTGATTGCTTTTTTTCTCATTTTTGAAGAATTGAATAGGTACACGTGGCCTGTATAAGGCCTAAATGCATGTACACGCGCTCTGACCTTACACATCTTGCGTGCACACGCTGGCTGTTGAACTGTCAGCAGCATTCCTGTTGAGAAAAATTTTGTTTAAGGAGAGGCATTCATCCTCTTCCTTATAAAGAGTTATACCTCTCAGGGATTTCCTTGATTTAGTATTGGTCTTTGTCATAGCAGTCGGCAACCTAGGTCTGATTACAGCAATAACTTTCTTTTTCATTAAAAAGTTTTCCTAAAATTGTTCTTTCACAGGGTTTTTAGACAAGTGTGAGAGTCTTCTTTCATCAACTTGTGTGTTATTGTCAGTGACTCTTTGCGATCTGCGCTCAGGACATAAGTTTTCTTGGTCTTTACTTGTCATCATTTTTCCTTTTTCCTTTACGAGCATTAAATAAAAAAAAGCTTTTATTTCTTGGTTTGGTTAAGTAGTTGTTGGTTTGCATTAGTAACCAGGGAAAGTTTTATTTTCATAAGTTCTTGGTTGTTTACTTAGGACAATAAGTAGCTCGTAGTCGAGCGAAATCCTGTTTTGAGTTTGCTATTCAAAGATCTTAGGAAAAATTTAGTTTGAAAAATTGGTTTTAAAAAAAAAAATTTAAATGCAAATCTAAATTTGTCAAGAAGAAGTTATTTTGTTTCTGTCTTTCTCTTTATCTTTTCTTTCGTCTCTCAAAAAATCACTAGTTTCACTTTCATAACCTTTGACTTAAGACAAGCCATAAAAAATTAACGATTAATTAAAATCAACTAGACTTTATGTTTGTAGGGTCCATCAACTAGTCTAGGCTAGAGCCTTGATTTAGGTTGGAGAGGAAACTCTTCAAAGCTGCAAAACATACATAAGAGTCTATGCTAGTGTTGTGCCTCTTTCGTCACCTTAGTGAGAAAAACAGAGGTGCTTGCAAGCTTAGTTGGGTTTGTTAAGCAAGACAGTTGTAAGGAAAAGGGTTAGAGAAAGAAATATAAAAGAACAACTAAGAATTAAACTAAGAAATAAAATAACAACTAAACTAATGAGCATAGGGACATAAGGAAAAAAGAAACAATAAGACCCATGTCACCAGTGGTAAGGTTGATATTAGTGAAAGAAAACACCAAGAAGAAAGAGGACTATGAGTCCCTTCTTCCTCCAAGGGAGGGCTCTTGGACCCCCACAAATAAGCTCTTCTTACAACTTTGAATGAAAATGGTGAAAGAATTCTTTGCTAATCCACTCAAGGGGTGAGATGGATTGCCCAATGTAATGGTGCTAAGATACTCTTGATGAGAATAGAGGATTCCTCAAGAGAATAGTAGCAGCATAAATTTTCTATTGAATTCCTTAAAAAATGAAGTGCACCCATGGCCTTTTAATAGCACCTCTTTGAGGTATTGTGCAACCAGCTTGTAGTGTGTAAAGAGGCTAATTAGGTAATTTTTAGGTCTTTGACCAGCCACCCAGTTGGATCCAGTCCATATTTGAGTGTCAAATCAATTTGGAAGCTGAACCAGAAGTGGGTGGGAGGCCGACCACTCTCATAAATGCATTGTTCTCAGATGTGTGTGGCTTTTAGTGACCACAATTGCGCATCAGGCGCATGTGCACTTTACCTACATTTTTGTTTTGCGCATGTGCGCGCGCACCCTGTGTAGTCATAGCTCACTTTAATTTTTTCACTGGTTGTATAGTTTTTGACCCTTTGGAAATGCTTTTGTGGTAATTTTGGCCCATGGGTGACCTCATAACTGTTTGGTGATGCTGAATTCTTGTAACCATTTGCAGAAGAAATTTTAGTGATAACAGATGCCCCCTGATGGATGAGGTTAGGAGCATACGTATAGCCGAAATCCATCAATGTTTCTTCTACTGAGAGTGTCATTGTAAGAGAGAGAAATAGTGGGATTGTTAAGAGTTACCCGTTGGAGGGAGAAGGGAACCTGTAGAACCCAACCTTCCATAAGGCGTGTAAAAATAAACTGTGTACAAACGAGGTGGGCATGCCCCATGCTTGTGTTCATGTAACTCAAAAAGGAATGGTGTGTTGATGTAAACAACTACAGTGCCCTTGGGGGTGGTCATCATAAAGGCAGAAGACAATTTTGTGGAGGAACATACTTTGACTAGTAGGTAGTGACATCTATAAGAAATATCACAGATTATGTAGGCATTGATAGCCCAGCCAAGTTCAGAGGTCTTCGGCAAATATAAGAAATAAATGCAATAGTTGCAAAGTAAGACCCACCGTAACATGAGAAAGTGTTGAATTTGAATGTTATGCGGGTCAACGACAGCAGGGATAAATTGTGGTTCTCCCTGTGCCGTCCAAGATCTCTCATTGGAAAGGTAATGAGAGTCAAGATACTGTCGCCCTTCTGGAAAATTGTGTTGATGTCGACAAAAGGGGGATGCGACTCCTAGAAGCAAAGGGCTTCGTGAAATCTACTAGGTGAGGTTAGGAACTGGAGGAGGTACATGATCAAAGTCAATATGTATGAAGACTCAATACTGCCCTTGGTTGGGGGTATATGCGAAGTATAAGTGGCCGCAACCGTTCAACTAAGTCGAGTGTCAGGGGGACAACAAGATGTGGGATAAGTTGTGCCAGAGGCGGGACAAAGTGAACAAACTCAGAGGGCAGAGGTAAGTGGCCTGTGGGATACTCGGAGTATATGGACGATGTCAACAAGGGTAGATGATAAGGGGTGCCCCAACCAAGGGCAACATGGGTTGCATTTGCCAAAAAGGGAAGAAGGTCGCCAAAGGTGACGACAAAAAGGTATGGAAATGCTGGAAATAAAGGATTTTTTACAATAAATGAAGATTAATTTGGGATGAGTGTACAAATATAGAAACGGGTGCCCCGATGTAATATGGTTGGACCGGTGAGGGCACCATTAGTTTGGAGAAGTGGTGGAAGGTGGGGGCCCCATGGGTGGGTTTCTGTATGAAGCAGATGAAATGGAGGGAAATTTGCAGAGGTGCAAACTGATTGTGGATGAAATGGAGGGTTCATGATATTGCGGAGGTGCAGTCAAAATAGAACCTTGAAGAGATAATCTGGGAGTCCAGTGGGAAAGCTAGCAAAATGAGGAGAAGGAGTATCTGGCTGATTCACGACATGATGTAAGACTATCGGGACTCCCATCCCTAAAGGGTAAAACAACATGAGTGTCAAAGTGAAAAAGGGTGCTATGAATGGGACAACTCATGTGGGGGAGAGTGCTACCAGGTGACAGTACCTAAGATGCAATGGAGGTGTTGGTACTGCAGAGACGGAGATGGGGATCCTAGAGGCAAATGTCAGAGAGTGTGACTGGAGATGCAATTGAGATTTAGAGGGAATGAGTACATGCCAGTGTTGATTATATACCTGAAGGGGTTGCGTTGATGTATGATGACCAAGTACCCACACACATGAAAACCAAATACTCGATGTGAACAATATCTGAAGAGAATCGAACATACAAGAATTTATTTGATAATTTTGAATATGATCATGCGTACCTAGATGGGGTATGAAAAAATGACGCCCCAGGGGCTAAGGATAAAAAGTGGCCCGGGGACTGTTTCGATGTAGATGATGGGATGTTGATCCTATCGTTTGGTTTTTTGTATGTGAAGATGTGGGACCTCGCAGGTGTGAGGTTGAGCTGCTGAGAGTGCTGGCTCGCCAGGAGATGGGGAGACCACCGCGGGGAGGGCCACGGGAAAGAAAGAGACATCGGCGTGAGGACGCCGAGGCGAGACTAGCTGAGGATAAGAGAGCAACAAGGAGATGCCATTTTGATGACCCAGGTGCCGGGCCATCGCATGCTACTCCAACGGATGTCGAGGAAGATTTTGAGAATATTCGCCGCCGCCTGGAGGCGGTGCTATAAGGTGTACCTCAGGGCATGTGGTCGTGCATCCAGGATGAGGGTATCCTAGAGCAGTGTGTGGGAGTTCTGCCACCATGGTGGGCCATGATGCGGCGAGCAGCAGTAGCAGGCGCTGCTATGACCGGACGGTTACCTCTCGGTCTGAAGGGACCAGTAGTGGGTGGGGGACCATCGCCTGAGGGAAGGGCAGGCAGTGGTGCTCTAGAGGCACCTTGAGTAGTGCTCTATGTATTTTTGTATTTTTGTATATAGGCTGGTGAGCCCATTTTGGTGTAGTGGCACCAGTTTTGTACCGAGGTGCTTCGCTGGCCTGCGGACGTTTGTATATTCGTATGTAAACATTTTGATGGCACTATGGACCGATTTATATATATATGAGTATACATTTTGGGGTCTATGTGATGTTTACATGTGTTTTGTTAATGTGTTGATGATGTCTAATTTATATATGCTGTGACAAATTTTTGATATTTTTATGTATGTGTAGAGGTATCTTGATGTGATATATGCCAATCTAACACCATGTTAGCTAAGTTATCTGTAATTTGATTCAATTGTCTTGCAATATGTGTAAATTTAATAAAATCAAAATGTCGAGATAAAAGTCTAAATTGCAGGTATTTGCGAAAGAGGCAAGGATCGAGGACGCGGTACGCATTGTTGAGCTGGAGAATGACTAGTTGAGAGTCGAGAAAGACACTAAGGTGATGAATACGATGATGTTGGGCATCGGCGAGGAGGCCAATGATGGTAGTGTATTAGGCTTGGTTGTTGGTGGCTGAACCCAAACATATGCCTCCAGAATGGAGCATTTCATGTGAGGGGGTATAGAGGGCCCAAGCTGTCGAAGTGAGATTTTGTGTCCAACGGTTGGCGCCGTTGATGTAACCCATGTGGTAGGCCGGTGGAGGAAGCATCTGTCAATAGCACAAATGATATTTTAGACGTGAGGGATGGAACAAAGATTAAAAACACTATAAAAGAAATAACCTAAAGTAGAATGGCTATGCTTAGGCATAAAACTTCTTTAAGTATAACCCGTTTATGGGTTCTTTGAGAGAGAGGCCTTCGGGAGAGGCCAGGATGTATGCGCCTTTGGTGAGGCAATGTTGGATAATGTAGGGGCCATGCCATAGTGACTCGAATTTTTCATGACCAAGGGTATCGTGAACGATATCGTAAGCAAGGACGAGGTCACCTTCGTGAAATGAGAGAAGGTTGACATGGCGATCAAAGGTGGCTTTTGATCATTTTTTGGCTGCCTCATTGTTCTGTAATGAAGATCGACGATCTTCATCTAGGGATTCTAAGTGCAGCAAGCACTGCTCCATTGGAGCAGTGTCGGGTAATAGCTCAATTGCGGTGCGTAAGGTGGGAATTTCGCACTCGATGGGAAGAGTGGCCTCAACCCCATGGACTAGATGAAATGGTGTGAAACCAGTGGCCGTTTTCACGGCTGTACGGTAAGCCCATAGCGTGGAAAATAACATATGATGCCAATTGGTCTTATGTTTATTAACCGTGCGCTGTAACATGGTCTTGAGGACCTTGTTAACTGCTTTAACCCGTCCGTTAGACTGAGGGTAATATGTTGAGGAAAACTCATGGGAGAATCCTAACCGAGATGAGAGTTCGACGAAAATCTCATTCTCGAAGTGTTTCCCGTGATCGGAAACTAGTTAAAGTGGTACTCCAAAGTGAGATATGACGTGATTAAAGAAAAAATGTGCTGCAGTGTCAGCGGTATTGTTGAAGGTGGGCATAGATTCCACCCATTTTGTGAAGTAATCGACTGTGACAACAATGTATTTGTGTCCATTGTTGGATGGGGGATTACAAGTCATGAAGTCGATGCCCCATTTACAAAAGGGGCCGACAGTAATGACTGGGTGAAGAAGAGCAGGTGGTGCTCGTGCTTTGTTGGTGTAAAGCTGACATTTCTCGCATCGCTTCATGGCATGAATGCAATCATGAAACAATGTAGGCCAAAAATAACCTACTTGGATGATTTTCTAAGCAGTGGACATTCCATAAAGATGCCCCCCACATGCACCGCTATGGAAGTCGTTCAAGACTCTATCGACCTCGTCAATAGTCAAGCATCGATGGAGTATGGTGTCAACCCCTCGCCGATATAAGATATCTCCGATGAGGATATAGCGGGGGGGCTGGTGGTGAATACGACGATGATCATCTCGTGAGAGGCGGTTACCAAATTTTTGGGTTCGAAGGTAGATGAGGAGGTCTCCATACCAAGGATCATCCGAAGTGATGTAAAAGAGATGCTCGTCGGGGAAGTCGGTATTGACGGGGGAACTGGTAGTATTAGAGGGGAAGGCCATGACAAGTTCGGCAAGGATGAGAGCTTTCTTTCTCTTGGGTGTTGAGAATTCAAGATCGTACTCCTGAAGGATAATGATCCATCGGGAAAATTTGCCATTAATTTGCTGACGGCTGAACAAGTATTGCATAGGGTTGGAATTTGCGACGACCTTAGTCGTGCGAAGCATAATGTAATGGCGCAGTTTCTGGACCGCAAGGACGACTGCAAGGGCTAGTTTCTCTTCATGTTTATACTTCAGGGGTGGACCTGAGAGGTTTTTACTAACGTAGTAAATGACATGCTCATGATCATCATCACCGATTTGAACGAGAACTCCTGCTACTGAGACAGTTGATGCTGATATGTAGAGGATATAGTAAAGATTATAGTCGAGTGAACTAATTAAAGGGGCATTAGATAGCGTCGTTTTAAGATCATCAAATTATTTTTGGGCATGTTCATCCCAGTGAAATGGGATGTCGTGGCGTAGTAAGAGAAAGAAACCATGTGCTCAAGTGGCGTAGTCTGGGAAAAAACGTCGTAGAAAGTTAGCTTTTCCTTGTAGGCTCTGGAGTTGACATATATTCCGGGGAGGTGGAATTTCTATGATGGCTTGGACTTTGAGGGGGTCCATGGTAATACCTCTTTGGGAAACGATGAATCCGAGGAGGCACCTCGCAGTGACGCAGAACACGCACTTGAGGGGGTTCAAGCGGATGGTGTATTGACGACACCCATGGAAGATGATCCGTAAATCATCAAGATGTTGGGTGCATTTCTTGGATCGGGCTATGAGGTCATCCAAGTATGTAAGGATGATATGAGCCAAATCATGAAAAATGAATGTCATAGCCTATTGGAAAGTTGCGCCAACGTTCTTTAAGCCAAAACGCATGACACGATATGCAAAAGTACCCCAAGGGGTAGTGAATGCGGTTTTGTATTGATCGGATGGGTGGATTTGGATTTGATTATAACCAGAGAAACCGTCCATGAAGAATAGAGCCTCGTGGCCTACGCAGTCGTCAATAATTTGATCAATGAAAGGCATTGGAAATTTATCTTTGGGACATGCATGATTGAGATCGCGAAAGTCTGTGCAGACGTGGATAGTGTCCTATTTTTTGTTAACGAGTACAGGGTTGGAAACCCATGATGTATAGGCGATGGGGTAGATGAACCTAGCCGCATGTAATTTTTCAATCTCGGCTTTGATGGCCGCTGCTTTAGATGGGTGTAGCAGTCACTGTTTTTGACGAACTGGTGTAATGTCAGGCTAGGTGTCGATGCGACATTTGACGATAGAGGGATCAAGGGCAGGCATTTTTGTGTATGATGAAGCGAAAATATCCCGATATTTTTGGAAGAGGGCTTTATAGGCGGTGATTTCTTGAGGAGTGCAAGCGGTGCCAATGGTGATTTCCTCGACGACTCCATTTTTTATGGAAATGTTGATTTTGATGGTTGGGTAAATGTTGGCCATGTTGCCTTCTTCAAAAGCATCAGGGGCAGGAATGGGGTTGTTGAACTAGTCGATATGCCCTGATGGGATAAAGTCCTTGGTTTCGACTTCATATATGGGGTGTTGGTTAGGAGGTGTGGAGCCTTCCTATGGAAAGAAGAGCGCTCGATTGTGTAGTGCATCCCATGGGTAGTTGGGGGTGTTTAACTGTTCGAGTATATCCTCGTCATAGTGAATTGGCGACAATACAAAGGGTCGTAAGGAGTGATATCGGTGATTGTCACTGTGTGGCTGTCCCCTGGTGATGAAGAAGCAGGGGGAATGATGTAATGAGATTGTGATGGTTCACTCGACATAAACCAAATATCGAAGTACTGAGGAGTACCCGTGGTAGTTGGATGTAAAATTTTTGTAGGGAAATGAATGGGAGAATTGGGGGGAGTTGGGGGTGAATCCTCGGATAAGTCATCCAAGAACCACAGAGGCGTTGGTAGTGCCTCAAGTTCGGGAGAAAGGATATGAAGAATATCTAGTGACGAGCTAAAGTCAACCATCGATTCTGCAGGGGTTTGAATTAGGGTCAATTGGCATTGCCTGTGTTTAATGATCATAGGACATTGGTATGTAAAATGATCTAAGGATTCACATAGAGAGCAAGGGCATCTCATACGTTCATTGACTGAAATTGTGACATAATGGATGTCAGTGAGTTTTGGTAGGGATGATGTAGCTGGATTGGGTTCGTTCTGAAAGCTTTGGCGTACTGCAGATAATGTCTACCGAAAGCGTGGAAGAGATGGGAAATGGTGTGTATAATGGCCATATTCTGAACATATAGTGCAAGTGGATTTGGTTCGCAGCCCTTTACTACTTGAGTGAGGGGTGGTGGTGGCAGTACTTGCTACAGTGGCAAGCATTGATGGTGTTTGATTGAGTGGAATCAGGTTTAGTAACTCGGGTAGAGATGGGCAGTTGTTGGTTTGGTGTCCATCTTTCTCACATAGCGCGCAAGGGGGTTGGATGTGCGGGGGAAGTGGAGCTGTGGGCTCCTTCTTCTTTCGTCTGCCCCCAGCTGTGGCAGGGAGGTTAGTGAGTGGGGGTGTAGAGGGTATGGTGGGAGTGAGTATGGGAATAGTCATTGGGATTCCTTCCATTTGGGGGGGAAGGGATGGTTGAGGGACCATCTCTAGTGGATGTAAATACCAAACTAGAATTTCTAACACCATATTAGGGAGGGTAAGTATTGCGGCTACTTGGAAATCCTGTACATCGGGTGGGGGGTAAAAGAAGGGGATTTGAGTAATGGATTGGGGAACTGTTTCCAAAACTGGGATATGTCCTTGGGGAGAGGTGAAATCATGGACTGGTGGAGTCAACAAGTTCACAGGAGGCTCGTGAGGGGGGAGCTCTGAGACTAGTGGGACGTCAGATATGATAGAAGCCTCCCTAGGAGGAAGGGTATCCTCTATGTCAGTTCCGTTGGATGATACGATGCATACTTGATTGGAAGGATGAAGGAGTGGTGGTGCACCATGGTAAGTTCCTAACAATGATGGTTCTTTGAAAATTCTGGGACCCATTTCGATGAGTGGGTATGTGTCATGACTCGTGTGTATGAGAGGAAGAATGTTATAGATGTTGGCAGAAGGGTTAGGCTCGTAATGTGAGACTTGGTCAATGGTAACGATCTTCCCGTTATGGGGGAACATCATCGTTTGAAAGACGGAAGAGGCAACTGCCTTCATAGCGTACATGTAGCTACGACCAAACAAGATATTATAATCGAGTGGGGTGTTGATAACTTCAATGTTGATGAGAATGGTCTTTGTTAGCAACATTTCTTGTAAGGGGGGGAAAAGATGAAGAGGTGGGTAAAAACCCTCTTACCCTAAGTTTGGGGCACAAATGCGCCTGTGGTTAAGCAGCGAGCAGATTTGAGTGGCGAGGATATACGCACCCAGATCTACGGTTGGGAGCGGATTCCGGACCCCCCCCACCATTCTACCTTTAAGAAGAGGGGGGGGGGGGTCCGGAATCGGGCGTGCACCTCCCCAACGACCACGATCAGAACGCCCAAATCGATGGCTGAGGTTTCATTCTGGACCCCCCTTGCCTTTCTGGCTTTAATCGGGGGGGGTCTAGAATGATGGGATATTAATGTGGGGCCTCCTTCTCGATGTGTCACCTTCTGTACCTTCCTTCCCCCCTTGTCAACATGGCGACTCCTCCTTGCGTTTGCCTCCACTTCTTCCAAATCATTTACCGCCTCCCTCTTCCCCTATCACCTGTCCACTCACCCTCATAGTATGTGTCTCTCCCCCCCCAGTCACCTCCACCTCAGCGTCATTCACCATTCACTTGTACCCCTACGCTCCATGTTGCTCCTGCCTGTGTCCTGTCCATACCCCGTGGAATTCCTCATCTGATGTCACAGCTCCCGTTTATTCACTGTCACCCCCGTCATACCCTCATCCATGTCTGCCATAGAGGTCCTCATGCAACAGTCCAACAAAGCATCATCCAAAGGAGGATTGTTCAGTTGATCTAGGTGGCACCATTAGGAGGCCGCCACGTCTCAAAAGACAAAGTTGACCAAGGTCGTCCAAAGTCCCAAGGAAGCAGTTATTGAGGCAGTTGGTGGTGGTTAGATATCATCTCCGCCATAAATGGAAAGTCCGATGATGAATTAAAAGCACGTCGATTCATCTGCCAGACTGTCAGGAGTTCAATTGCGTCTGGCATAGGTGCACGACTGTTCAGAGACTGCATGTGCAGATTGTCAGTGGACGTGCAGACGCAATGTTTTTAATGCAGCGTCTTTGTTTCGCTGTTGGTTTTTCTCTTTGAGTATATGTAGGCAATTTTTCCATTTCGTAAGAGATCGATGGTAGAGCAAAGCTCCCGACTGTAAATTTTTAGTAGACGTCTCTAGTTCTCTGGTTATGCATTTGTATGTAAGATTTCTTGTTTAATGATAGACAGTTTTCTTCCCTGTCTAGTTTTCATCTCATACTGAGGGAGTTCATGATTGACTGATTCACATGAATTATTGCAATTATGTTACGATAAATGATTTATTGTTGCATTCTTGTATTCTCCAGTTTTCTGTGTTTGAATGTAAGAAGATCTTATGTTTAGATGTTTTCTCCTACAGTTTGTTAGAAACCTGATGTTTACAATAGACCTTTGCATTTCTCTTATACAAGTCTTCCCCCTATTCACCCTTACTACAACTCACTGTCTGAAGTTTATCTAAGACCTCACTTGCCCATGCATGCTTGGCCTAGTTTCAGAGTTAAAACAATATTGTTTTGAGTTAACTTCCATTCGATCACCCCCTTTTTATAAGAAAATCGCGACATAAACTGATGGGCATCGGGCTCTGCTCCTACTGCAATCTAGGAGTGACTTATGTCGCCAAAATTTCTGGCGCTGTTGTCGGGGATGAAGTTGAAAATATTCCCTGGGATTGAACGACATTGAGCTTCTGATTCTAAAGGTGCATCAGGCATCAGAGCCCTTGAAGATTGCTACTGTGCACCTGGCGACTCCATTGTGACGACTCCACTGTAACGAACCTGTTGTGATTAGTTGTGGCTTCCAGAGGCAGACACACACGGTCCCATCCTCGACTGCCTCTAGCCATGCTTGAAGTGGATCTGAAGGTGATTATTAGAAAAGGGAAGGCCTCTCAAGGAGAAAGCTTCACCGCTGAACTAGTTAATTCGCCACCTCCTTCCGTAAAAACTCCATTTTCTTATTCTCAGCTTACTAGTAAGCATGTTTCTGAGGTTTCCCATTTTCTGAATTTCGGGAGTGCTCCTACTGAGTTTTCCCCTCCTGATCTGGCATTATATAGAGAAATCCTTGTCACTCCCCTCTCCCCGGAAGCTGTACCCTGGTGCAGACCCCAGACCTCAGAAGATTTCACCACCCCTTCTTTTCTTCTTATTACTGCACAGAGAGGAGCGTCTTCCCATTCAGGTCCCTTAGATCTCTCTTCATATTCCCCATTGTTTCCCTTTCCTCCAGGAAGCTCATTTCTGGTATCCCCTTTTCGCACCCCTTCTCCTCCGAGTTCTCCTCCACTTAATATTCCCATGGCAGGAGTAAATCCCCCTATAACCAGAATGGAGGCTATTATAGCCACTAGGTATGCTCCCCTTATGTTACCTCAGCCTCTCAATGCCCTCCTAGTAGATGGTTACCTCAAGCAGCTGCCCAAGTTTACAGGTGAGGGGGACATAACGGTAGAAGAACACCTAGAAGCCTTTTATAGTTTTACAGATGATAATGTTATCATGCATGCAGACGTATGGATGAGGATTTTTGTCCATAGTCTTCAAGGCGAGGCTAGAAAATGGTTTAAGGCCTTGCCTCCTGGATCTATTGATGGGATCGAAGCTTTGGATAATGCCTTTTTGAGACAGTGGGGAGATAAAAAAGACTTCATGTATTACATGACAGAGTTTGGATCTTTGAAAAGAAAAGAAGGATATTCTGTCTCTGACTTCTCCAAGAGATTCAATAAAATGTACAATAAAATTCCTGATGAGATAAAACCCTCCGAAGCCTCTGCAAAGATCACTTATGCTAGTGCCTTTGATCCCAATTTTTTCCTCCTGTTGAGGGAATGAAGAGCCACTACTCTAGCCCACATGCAGGATGCAGCCGTGGAGGTAGAATCTAACATATTGGCTATTGACCGACTCAAGAACACTGCTGATAGAAGCATATCCAGGAAGAGGCATGAAGCCTCCCCATCTAGTTCCTCTCCCCTGCCCCTTTAGACAGACGAGACTACTAAAGTGCTAAAATCACTTTCTTCCAGGATGGAAAGGTGGGAGTTAGAAGGGAAGCCCATGTACATAAATCCCCATAATGCTGATAATAGAGGTTTCAGGAGACCTAATAACAATGTGCCTTAGGCTTTCCCAAGGGAAAAAATGGGGAAGGACAAAGAATATCAAAGGATTCAAACCCCCCTCCAAAATAACCTAGTTGCTCATGAAGAAGGAGAGGAGATAGATCAGCTTGACCCTGAAATTCACTGTATTGAAGAAACTTCCCCTTTTCCCCATTTGACCCAATCTGCATATGAAGAATCCCTTATGAATATTCAAATCAATGAGTTAGGAAAAGAAGAAAAGGTCAACAACACCTCTAGTAGATACCCTCTCAAGTCAAAGAAGAAAGAAGGAAACTTTGACAACCAAGATCATCCCCTCATAATAGAAAGGTCTACTAAATCTGCAACAACCACTACTAAAGAAAAGAAAACTCAGAATGCTTCGCCAACAGTCAAAGAACCTGTTTTTGAGGTAAGGGAAGCTCCTAAGCCTATTTCCTCTAATTTTGAGCATGAAATTCAGAAGATCAGAATTCCCGTCGCCCTTTCAGAGCTGGTTAAAAATGAAGACTTCAAAAGGTCCCTCTCTAAACTGCTACAATCTGAGTCCCCCCAGCCTTCCTATGACTCAGTGAACCTTCAAGATGAAAAGACAACAGTTTTCCTAGGTCCCATGGTAGAAGACAGAGATGATTCATCCCCTCCCTTCTACACCTCCCTGAACGTACATGATAAACTGTTGCATAATTGCCTCATGGATTTAGGAGCTTCCCACAATCTTATGCCCAAAATAGTCATGGAAGAGTTGGGACTAGAAGTGACAAAGGCTTATCATGATTTGTACTCTTTTGATTCAAGGAGGTTGCAATGTCTTAGAGTCATAAAAGACCTGGTGGTCTCTTTATTTCAGCTACCAATGAAGAGTGTGGTCATGTATATTGTGGTAGCTGATGTTCCCCCCAAGTTTGGCATGTTGTTGTCTAGGCCTTGGATTAAAAGACTTGGTGGAACATTACAGATGGATCTCACATATGCCACCATTCCAGTCTTTGGAGGGGAACACAGGAGATTGTACAGAGAAGCTCAGCTAGCCTATATTGTCAGTGATGAAGCAAACCCCACCAATCATCCCATCTTTGCACTTGACACTGATTTGGGGTCTAGTTTGTTGCAGGTCACTGAAACCCCCGATCTCCCTTTATAGATAAGAAAGTAACCCATTCTTAATCAGGAGATACCTCCTTCAACCACCTCTGTTTGGAAGATGTTCTTTGACGAAGCTTCTTCCAGTATAGGCGTTGGCGCTAGGGTAGTTTTCATATCACCTTGTCAAGAGATCATATCCCTGTCATACAAAATGGAATTTGAAACCACCAACAATGTGGCAGAATACGAAGCTCTTGTTCTGGGTATGAGGGTTGCAAAAGAAATGGGGATAAGGGAGATGGCAGTGTTCAGAGATGCTGAATTGATAATCCAACAGGTCAGGAATGTTTATCCTGCTAATAATCCTCGGCTCAGAAATTACAGAAATGAGGTATGGGACCCGATTGATAATTTATTCTTGGCTTTTAACATTTCTTTCATTCCGAGGGAGGAAAATACTTCAGCCAATTCTTTAGCTGTCTCAGCTAGTTTTCTCAAAGTTCCACTGCCGCCTATGGTTGAATATGATGTTGAAATAAAATATAGGCCCTCTGTACCGGACAATGTCAAGCATTGGAAGGTATTCGAAGATGATCTGGAAATCGAAAAATTTCTCCAATCTGTTGATGAATTTTCTACGTTGCACATTGATCAGGATCCTGACCTAGAAGGTGACCCTCACCCTGAGGTGTTTTTAAATGAAATTGCTAATCACCAGATTATTCAGCTGCCTAGCAATCATATTCTGAGGGGACTAGTCCCTTTAGAAAGACTGTTCGACAGGAATGATGTGGCAGTGAAGGGTAGTGTTTCAAATGAAGATGCTGATACATCCGAATGCAACATTGGCACACAGGAGGAGCCTAAGTTTGTCAAATTATCAAGCAGCCTGACCAATGAACAGAGGGTGGAATATACTGATTTATTAAAGGAATTCGTTGATGTGTTTTCATGGGCCTATGAAGACCTCAAGACTTATGACACATCTGTCATTGAACACAAGATCCCACTGAACGAAGAGGCTAGGCCATTCAGGCAGAAGCTGAGATAGATAAATCCCATGTTGTTGCCTGTCATGGAAAGAGAAGTGAAGAAATTGTTAGATGCCCAAATCATTGTCCCCTTGAGGTATTCTAAATGGGTGTCCAATTTGGTCCCGGTGAGGAAGACAAGTGGAGAAATCAGGCTTTGTGTCGATTTCAGGAACCTGAACAGGAGCTGAAAGAAAGACAACTATCCCCTGCCCAACATGGAACACATATTGCAGAGGGTAACTGGTGCATCTAGGATATCCATGATTGATGGTTTCTCTGGTTATAACCAGATATCATTCATGCCCAAGGACAGAGAAAAAATGGCCTTCACCACTCCTTGGGGCACATTCATGTATGCCAAAATGCCTTTTGGATTGATGAATGTAGGAGCAACATTTTAGTGAGCCATGGACATAGCCTTCATCGGGGAGAAAGATCAGTTTGTGGTAATCTATCTGGATGAAATCACAGTCTTCTCCAGGTTAGATAAGGAGCATTGTTGTCACCTGAGGAAAGTTTTCTTGAAGTGTCGAAGGTTTGGCCTTTCCCTAAATCCCAAGAAATATTTGTTTCCTATGAGGGAGGGGAAGCTATTAGGCCATATAGTATCAGCAGAGGGAGTGAGTATTGATCCTAGCAGGGTAGAGGCAATTCAGACCCTATCATTTCCCAGATCTAAGAAGGAAGTTCAGACCTTTTTGGGGAAGATCAATTTTCTGAGGAGATTCGTCTCAAATTTTGTTGAGATGGTGAAACACATCACATCCATGCTCAGGAAGGGAAATGAAGTTAAATGCACTGTTGAACCCAGGGAATATTTTATCCAAATAAAGAAGGCATTGACTGAGGCACCTTTGCTGATCAGTCCTGATTATTCCAAGGATTTCCTGATTTTTTCTTTTGCTTCTTTTGATACAGTAGCAACGGTCTTATTGCAGAAAAATGAGGAAGGGTGAGAGCAACCCATTTATTTCTTTAGCAAGGCATTGAGAGATGTAGAAGCCCGATACAAGATCATGGAGAAGTAGGCCTATGCCTTGGTGAAAGCTCTCAAAGCTTTCAGAGTCTATGTCTTGCACTCAAGGATCACTGCATATGTTCCTTCAGCCTCTGTGAAGGACATTCTTATACAGCCTGACATAGATGGGAGAAGAGGTAAATGGATTGCCAAGATCCTGGAGTTTGATCTGGAGATTAAGCCCACCAAGTTGATAAAGGGGCAGGGTTTAGCCAAGCTGCTGGTTGAATCCAATTATGTAGCCTTGGGGATTAGCTCCATCAATGCCTGTTCAAAAAATCAGCAAGCTAAGTCATCCAACAAGGGTTCTCAGGGTGACTTACCACTAGCAGAATGCACCTGGTATAGAGATATTTTGTATTTTCTACAAGAATTGAGGCTTCCTGATGAAATGGGAAAGAGCAAGGCAAGGGATTTAAAGCTCAAGGTGGTCAGATATTGCCTCGTTGATCGAGTTTTATACTGGAAAGACCCTCTAGGGGTATTTTTAAGGTGCCTGAATCCACAAGAAGCCCAGAGAGTTATGTTTGATTTCCATAGTGGCCTTTGTGGGGGTCATCATTTCTGGAAGACCATAGCTCACAAAATCCTTAGGGCTGGGTATTACTCGCCCACTTTATTCACTGATGTCTGTAGAGGAATAAGAGCTTGCATCAAATGCCAAAAGTTCTCAGGAAAGAAGCAACTCAAATTGCTGCCACTAAAGCTTATAGTAGTTTTAGCACCCTTTCAGCAGTGGGGATTGGACTTCATTGGAGAAATTCATCCTACCTCAAGCGGCCAACACAGATGGATCCTGACTATGACATATTATTTCACCAAGTGGATAGAAGTTGCCCCCACCAAGAGTACTTCTCACAAAGTAATTATCATCTTCCTGGAGGACATCATAGCCAGATTTGGCTTCCCTAGAAGAATTGTCACCGATAATGCCGCCTCTTTCAGGTCTAGGTCTCTGGTTAAGTTCTGTGAATAGTTTGAGATTTCACTAGTTCACTCCACTCCGTATTATCCTCAAGGAAATGTACTGGCAGAGTCTTCTAATAAAGGCCCGATCAATCTCATTAAAATATTATTGGAAGACAATAAAAGGGCCTGGGATTCAAAACTCAAATTCGCTCTATGGGCTGATTGAGTGACCACAAAGAGGTCCCTGAACACCTCACCTTTCCAACTTGTTTATGGGACAGAGGCTGTTTTTCCTACCCAACTCGCTTTATCTGTGGAGAAATTCTTTTAGGATCTTAAAGGAGAACTAGACCATATGGTCAGGAGAATTCATCAAATGGTGGAAGTGCAGCAGATCAGGGAGCAGGTAATGAACAGGGCCTTCAGTCATCAACAAAAGATCAAGAAAACCTTTGACAGGAAGAGCAGGGAGAAAGATTTTAAGCTGGGTGATCTGGTGCTCAAGTGGGATGCATTCAGGCAGGATAGAGGCAAGAACAATAAGTTTGATGCCCTCTGGATTGGGCCCTTCAGAATCTCTGAAGTATTCTTAAACAACACTTACAGGTTGTATGATTTGGAAGGCAAAGAAGTTTTTGATGGCCCAGTTAATGGGAATTTCTTGAAAAAATGTTTTTTCTGAGCCGGAGACGGCTCCTCTGTTTTTGTAAATATTGTTTTCTATTTTTGGCTTAATAAATGACTCCATAGCCCAACAACAAGGCACTGAAGCTGCAAAATGAGTTCTTAGAGCATCACAGGGACGATTCTATCCCCCATGGAGCCTAATGTTAGCAACATTTCTTGTACGGGGGGAAAAAGATGAAGAGGAGGGTAAAAACCTTCTTACCCTAAGTTTGGGGCACGAATGCGCCTGTGGTTAAGCAGCGAGAAGATCTGAGCGGCGAGGATCTACGCGCCCAGATCTACGGTCGGGAGCGGATTCTGGACCCCCCCCCGCTATTCTACCTTTAAGCGGAGGGGGGGGGGGTCCAGAATCAGGCGCGCACCTCGGTTCATCCGCCGGACTGTCAGGAGTTCAATTGAATCTGGCATAGGTGCACGACCGTTCAGAGAATGCATGTGCATATTTTCAGTGGACGTGCAGATGCAATGTTTTTAATGCAGCGTCTCAGTTTCGCTGTTGGTTTTTCTCTTTGAGTATATGTAGGCAATTTTGCCATTTTGTAAGGGATCGATGGTAGAGCGAAGCTCCCCACTATAAAGTTTTAGTAGACATCTCTAGTTCTCTGGTTATGCATATGTATGTAAGATTTCTTGTTTAATGATAGAAAATTTTCTTCCCCATCTAGTTTTCATCTCATACCGAGGGAGTTCATGATTGACTGATTCACATGAATTATTGCAATTATGTTACAATAAAGGATTTATTGTTGCATTGTTGTATTCTTTGGTTTTCTGCGTTTGAATATAAGAAGATCTTGCATTTAGATGTTTTCTCCTACAGTTTGATAGAAACCTGATGTTTACAATAGACCTTTGCATTTCCCTTATACAAGTCGTCCCCCTATTCACCCTTACTACAACTCACTGTCTGAAGTTTATCTAAGACCTCACTTGCCCATGCATGCTTGGCCTAGTTTCAGAGTTAAAACAATATTGTTTTGATTTAACTTCCATTCGAGCACCCCCTTTTTATAAACAAATCATGACATAAACTGATGGGCGTCGGGCTCTGCTCCTGCTGCAATCTAGGAGTGACTTCCGTCACCAACAGTCTTGCCTCCGAGTTCTACAAGAACATTTTGGAAGAGCCCTTAAGGAGACGATGGTCATCCGTCGTAAGCTCTTAAGGTGATGGTAGATGGTATGAGTTCGGGGGAACCAAGTTTTTTCCATATAGATTTGGACATAATGCATGTGGATGCACCTTCATCGATGATGCACCGATGAATTGTAATGTTCTGAATTTTTACTCAGATTTGAAAAGCGATCAAAGCAGGAAGGGGAGGTTCTCCGCTGTCAAGATCAAATGTGATGAGTTGTGTATCCGTGGGGTTGACTGCGCCCAAGGCAGAAAGTAATGATTTCTGCTGAGTGGGACAAGTTTGAAGGACTTCTAAGACTGACATGGCAGCCGGGGATTGTGTTAAGTCGTCAACCAAACTGTAATTATGAGCTGCCCTAGCTTGGAGGTTGTGGACATTCCTGCATAATGGGATGAGAGGGATGCAAAGAGGTGTTTTGACAGTAGGGTGAGGGAGTACCAATGGGGTTCCCGTTGATGTTGGGTTAGTTTCTGGGGGAATGGGAGGAGACTTAGAGGGTTCATGATATTGACGATTACGTGTTTGCAGAAGGATTTCTTCCTCACTAGTGAGGAGGATTGTACAATCTACTGGATTGTTTGGATTGAGGTACTGTCCTAACTCTGGTGGAGTAAGTTGTATCTCTTGTTGGGTTTTTATCACACCTTGGTGTGGAATGGGATTTTGTAGTACGGCTGGGGGGGCTTATTGCATGTATTGTTTTGGGGCCTGTTGAGGGGCAGGTAGTGCTGGAGGATGTGGTAGACTACCTGAGTCTTTCAGTCGTTTAAAATCAGCGACTTGGGGACAATGATGAGAATAATGACCAAAATCACCGCAAAGGGCACAAGGGAAGGAGATTTTGATAGTATTGTTATTTCTCCCTTGACGCCTGTTGTTATTGCCCCCCTGGGGGTTCTGATTCCCTTGGTTCTGGTTGCCCCCAGTAGGTTGGTTTTATATGGGTTGATTCTCGCCTTGACCTGGGTTGTTATTGTTCCTGTTTCTTCCTTTGTTTTTGGCATTATTTAACAGGTGGGTCGAATTTGCCATATTCAGTTGTTGAAAATTTTGATATTGCTGAACGGGAGAAGGTTGAACAAAATTCACCCCGGTGTGAGGATGTGGGGGGCCAGGAAATGGAAAGTATGGATTCTGTGGGATTTGTGATCCGTGAGGTACGTAGGAAGGTGTGGCACTTTCACTAGTACTTAAAGTATAGGCTGAGGTAGAGGGGGTACCATAACTTGTTTGGATAGGTGGGTGTATTGTGGGTGCCGACGGTGGCCCACTGATGGGAGGAGGAATAGAAACAGGGCATGGTTGTTGATAAGGCGGTGGGGGGTAATAAGAGGTTCCCCCATACATCGAAATATATTGAGGTGTGCCATACATTGGTGGTGGTTGGGGTTGGGGACGGTGGTGTGTAGTATTACCAATCAATCTGTCTGCTGAGTGAGACATCCCGGGTTTTTTTTGATCGAATGGCACTGGTTTGGGGAGATCAGGAAGTACCATGTATAAGTACCCTAATTTTGAATAGATGAGGTTGTATTGTTGAGCCTTATTGATGGCTTCTTCTTCAGATTGAGGGAAGGTGGAATCTACGTATTTACCGAGGAGAGAGACAAGTGATCGGAGAAACTAGTCAAGGCATTGTTTGGTGGTTTCAGCTTTGCACAAACTACGTCATCTATGCCACTTGTGAATGTGATCATCGATATGTTTGGATGAGGTTTGTTTGAAATTAGAGAGTATTTAAAGACCATTGTCATGGTGGATTGGTAATTGGAAGAATGTAAAAAATTCTTTGGCCAAGGACTCGAAAGTCGCATGGGACCCTGATTTTTCGTTTACATACCATTTGGATGATGGGCCAGTGAGTGTGCGTTGAAATAATCGTATTCTGATGGAATCATCCATAATGTTGTTGGAAGAGCACCATAGGTGGAAAGTCATGACATGGTTGGTAGGGTCATCTCCTGCCTTTCCTTCAAACTTGGGGATGTCTGAAGGTAGTTTGGTAGGTATTGCAGGCCATGTGGGGTCATGCGATATAGGATCATTGGTGATTTTGCTTAGATATAGTATGTTAAGAGAGGCCAAATATGGAATCTGTAGTGGGGGGGGGAGGATTAGCTCCAGCCATGGTGTGAGTGTGTTGTGAACTTGACCCTTGAGGGGGGCTAGGTGGGTTGGTACTTCCCCCTTGAGAGGGAGTTGGCCCTTCGCTTCTGTGTAGAGGAGAGCGAGTGGACGGAGGGACTTGGGAAGTGGACCCAAGTAATGTGGAACCAAGCAAGACTGATCCTATGACAGTGGCACTCACAAGAGTGTGTGAAGGTGCTGCCGATGAGTTGGCAATACCAGGAACTCCCCCTAAAATAGGAGGGAGGTTTAGTAAGCGTCTGGACTGACGGGGGTTCTGTGGGTCCCTATGATGTCTGACTAGCTGAGTGGATGTGTGCAAAATGTGATGAGAGAAAATAAGCAAGAGCCTATGTTGCAAATTTCGAACTTTACACAATATATATATATCTAAATCAAAATGTAATCGACAGTGCATCATACATAAAGTGTTTTGAAAAAGAAGCATATATGTGGATAAGTGGGTTTTTTCCACATGGGGAATCAAAGAAAAAAAATGCTCGTGTCCTAAAAGACGTAACGTCCTTCCTCTCAAATAGCACTGGACCTTCCAATGGTACTCAACAGTGGGGTCTGAAGTCACCGGAAGAGAAACTAGTGAAGGATGAAATAATCAGTTATAATGAGGGGTAAAGGGGGCATATCCAAAAAGAGCTGGCGATATTTCCCAATAGCCACATAAAATCTGATCAAGGTGCAACTGCAACCCACAATTGCCACTTGGGTAAGTGTCCTAAAATTTGGTCACTAGGTACCTCGGTTAAAGTGCGACATTTAGATTTTCGACCTAAGAAATGGGTCACGGGCTGGATCCCGTCCAAGAGGTGGGTGCTTCAAGGGGGAATGCACAGAACCACCGGACCTCGGCCTTCAACCCTTCATGGGTATCTCCCTGCCTTATGGTGTTAGGAACACTTGACTTGGATGATTTCCAGTTCCCTATTTGACAACTTCTATTGTTTTGACAATGTGAGAAATAGATAACGGGGAGTTATTTGGATGCCTATCCCGGAAATCCTACCTAGACTAAAAAAAATCTTTTGGCACCTCCTGTGGAGGAAAACTTAGTGAGTTTTTAGAAAAAATTTAGATGTATTTTTTTGAGAGGTTGGGGGTGTGAACCAACCTCGTTGAAATTAAATGGGAGTGGATGGTTTCGTCAAGAAAAGGATGGGGTGTTTCAGAATCCCTTTGGAGGAAACTAACTTTGACCTCCACGTTTCGAGAGGAAAACTATGTGAGTGATAAGTGACTTTTGTGTGTTAATGAGTGAAAGTGTGCCAATGTTTTAATGAATTAGGTGTCACCTTGCTGCATGTGGACTTTGCTTGGTCCTTACAAGTGTTGATTACCTAATTAACTAAGTGCCTTTGGTACAACCTTGCGTAATACAAAAGTCCCTAGGAAACTAGCATGTGGACATGTGGGTCCTTTACTATTCCTTTAACTTCCCTAGTGGTTTAATATAAGAAAGTAGATTTTAACACTATCATATATTTGTAGCATGTGGGCATGTATGGGCCCGTTACAATCTTAAGATGTGTTTTAAAAATAAACTAAGAGGAGTTCCAAGAGGGGTTGTTGTCCTCTCCTAAAGGTTTTAGTCTTCTTAAGGGAGATGAAATTGTCCTACAATCTTTTTCTGATTCTCAAGGTCGCTTGGAAGTGTGAGAGAAGAGCATACTAAGCGATTGTTATCCAAATTCTAGTCCCAATGAAAGTTTTATGTGATTTAGAAATGATTCAAATTTATACTTTTAGTCAAAGAAAGCCATCCATGTGGAGAAAATGAAAGAAAAAGAGGAAATAATGATTTTAAACCCCCTAAGTGCCTATGTGTTTTGACTAATCCCTTTATATGAAGAGGGAACTAAGTGTGGTGCAGTTTACAACATGCATGAAATCACTTTTAAGAAGGCTAAGGGCCTTCCCCAAATCTCAAAAAACCTTACAATGTGTATTTTTTGCACAGGTGCATGGGTCCCAAAGTAGATAGAGGCACACTGAGCGCCTCTGCGCAGACTGAAACAAGCTTATGGGCACAGGTGCGCAAAGCATAACTGTGACTTGGATGCATGTGCGCACGATGCGCATCTGTGGGCCAAAAAACCCATGCACAACTGACACACACCCGTGAAAGAGAATTCTGGATGGAATTCTCTCAATTCAACTTGGAATTGGATGTTTTGCAGGTCGGCTTGGGTTGGTTAATGCACCTGTAGGTTAAATAAATCAAAAGAAGAGCTATAAAAACCCAAATGGGGTAGGAAATTGATACCTTTCCCTAATGGATTCACCAATCTGTTGCGCCTCTTTCGTCGCCTTAGTGAGCAAAATAGAGGTGCTTGCAAGCTTAGTTGGGTTTGCTAAGCAGGACAACTATAAGGAAAAGGGTTAGAGAAAGAAATATAAAAGAACAACTAAGAAATAAACTAAGAAATAAAATAACAACTAAACTAATGAGCATAGGGACATAAGGACAAAAGAAACAATAATACCCATGTCACTAATGGTAAGGATGATATTAGTGAAAGAAAACACCAAGAAGAAAGAGGACTATGAGTCCCTTCTTCGTCCAAGGGAGGGCTCTTGGACCCCCACAAATAAGCTCTTCTTACAACTTTGAATGAAAATGGTGAAATAATTCTTTGCTAATCCACTCAAGGGGTGAGATGGATTGCCAAATGTAATGGTGCTAAGATACTTTTGATGAGAATAGAGTATTCCTCTAGAGAATAGTAGCAGCATATCTTTGCTATTGAATTCCTTAAAAAATGAAGTGCACCCATGGCCTTTTTATAGCACCTCTTTGAGGTATTGTGAAACCAACTTGTAGTGTGTAAAGAGGCTAATTAGGGCATTTTTCGGTCTTTGACCAGCCACCCAGTTGGATCCAGTCCATATTTGAGTGTCAAATCAACTTGGAAGCTGAATCAGAAGTGGGTGGGAGGCCAACCACTCTCATAAATGCGTTGTTCTCATATGTGCGCGGCTTTTAGCGACCACAGTCGTGCATCGGGCGCATGTGCGCTTTACCTGCATTTCTGTTTTGTGCATGTGGGCACGCGCCCTATGTAGTCATAGCACACTTTAATTTTGTCACTGGTTGTGTAGTTTTTGACCCTTTGGAAATGATTTTGTGGTAATTTTGGTCCATGGGTGACCTGATAACTATTTGGCAATGCTGAATTCTTGTAACCATTTTTGGACAAAATTTTAGTGATAACAACTAGGGAGTGTTAAAAGTCTAGTATCGTGAAAGTTATCTGGGACCCCCCTATAACACAGGGGATAAAAATGAGGTCGTTTGTGGAAAGGTAGTGGAGATAAACCCTCCAAATCCATACCAAGCGTAGTGGGGAACACATATAGAGGGCTTGTCTTGGGATTCCGTCGATAGCATTTGCCATGGAGCTTCGTGGGTCTCAAATCCGTTCGAGGTCATCAGTTGTCTTCCAAACCACTTTCTTTCGATACCCTTGATAGGTTTCGGGATTGATACCCTTCTCATTGCAGTCCACCTGACTCTCGACTGTACCCGCCTAGTGACTGTTCACGCGCTGGCAATCTAGTTGCCATTATTTTAGGGACTTACACAGGTGACTGCAGGGGTATACCACGATACCTAGGACAGACATTGGGCCATGTTTTGTAGATTATACCTAGAGGGTGCTTCCGTATTCGAGTTTCACTTGCACCAGTAACTTTCTTTAGTGTTGGTTGTTGTAACTGTTCTTCCAACTAGTTTAGTGATTGCTTGTTTTATCTCATAGGGACTTTTTCTAGTGTGTGCTATTTTTGAAGGAATAGAAATCCCTAGTGTGTCTTCAATATTCTCACATAGTGTAATGTCATGAGATCTACTGATCACGAAGGCTTCTTGGCCTGCCACCGGTTACGTTGGAGCCACCCCCGCCACCGCTAAGGCGAAAGCTAGACCAACAAGGGTCTTTTGAAGCGACTGTGTCACAGGAAATTGTGCCCGACCAACATCCAGAGGAACCAACCATTTCAGACCTTGGAGTGGAATCTCTTGGTCCATCTGAAACTCCAACCACTGATATTTCAGTGCCCATCATCGTACATATTTATCCTTATGAGCACTAGACAATGTCACATGCATCAATGGAAACAAATGTTGCCACTTCTTCTGGGAATTCTCCTATTCCCACTACGACTGTCACCACAAGGGGTGTTCCACCTCCTAACCCACCGTCTCCAGTCCAAGACACCATGGTCTCAACTTCCTCTACCTTGAGCAGTGGTCCGATCCCATTTTTGGCGGCGACCACTACTCCTTTCACACAGAGTGCAACAGGCCCTCCATTCTCATACGGGATGCCTAGCTCAGGTACAAGCCCTGTACTTTCCTACTCCACTTTACAAACTTTAGGTCTGGGGGAAGGGATCCCTAGCACTCCTTTGCAAGGACCCATGGGGGGCACTTCAACTCCCTTTAACGCTTTCCCTTAAGAAGGAGGTCATATACCTCCTTTGTCCCCTTCACTCAGTGGTTCCCACCAGAATTCTGCCAGGCCGAACGCAAACCATATTTCATTTGGAGCAAGGATTCAAGGACCACCTTCTCATAATATGTCGGTAGTTTCGACACCATTTTATTTGTTCAGTGTGTTTGGTAACAATGCTTTCTCGTCAGTTTCTTTCCCGACCAGGGTAAACCCCGGTTATAGACAACCTAATCCTATGAAGGGTACTATTCCTGCACAGGGGGAAAACCCAGAAACTTCTTCCACACCAAGACCTTGGAATTATTGGCAGCGATCAGTTCCCTCATCAGGAATGATGATCGGGGGTAACTCCTTTCAAAACCAATGGAACCCCGGGCAAGGCACATGACCTATGCCCATGGGATCGGCATGGGGAAACCCTTCCCAAAGTTCTCCAAATGTAATGCATGCCCAACCATCTACGTCCTATTTCAGGAATCAACCGATGATATGTCCTCAAATGCATAATCTGTACGCTAGACATGGTGATGGTTTTTACCAGAACCCTGGCCAGCAACCCAATTTGTCTTGGCAACCTGGCGCTAGTCAAACTCCAGGCCCCTTTTTCCATGGTTATCACAAACAACCCAAACTACCTTTCCTAGAAACCTTGCATTTTCCAGACTTAACAAGGTTGTTGAATGACCCTATCTGTCACGATCTGTGTTGGCCCCCTATGCCAACGAAGTTTCCTTCAGACATACTAAAGTTCAAAGCCAAGCCTAATGAAGATCCAGGAGATCATGTGACTACCTTTCACCTTTGGTGCTTGTCTAATTCGTTGAAAGATGACTCCGTACAATTGCGATTGTTTTAATGCACTCTCATTGGGAGTGCTACAAAATGGTATATTGAGCTCGACCGCTCAAGATACGCTTCCTCCGGTGAATTGGCAATGGCTTCTCTAAACCATTTCCAATTACCTGTGAGATACGACGCTGGCAAAAAATTGCTGGCCAATTTCGAACAGACAGAATCGGACCATATCTCTGATCACATCCGAGAATGGAGACACCGGAAGAGGTTCATTAAGGTGCCAGTCCCACCAGCATTCCTACTTGAGTGGTTCATTAATTCTTTGGTCCCACAGTTATCCGAAGACATCACAACATCGAGAGTGTTTTCTGAGGAAGATGCAATCATGAGAGGTCAACAACTTGAGCTAATTTATTCTCAGTCCAGTCTACTGTACAAAATCTTACTAGATGCACCACGATCAATACTTGATAAAATGAGATAGAGAGCTATATGGACCACATGTTGATGGTATTGTTGGTTCCACACAAACAAAGCCCGCTAAACAACTAACAAAACAATTGCAGTAATTGTCTATACAGCACACAACAACCAACCAGACTATTGTTCCGGTTTCTCCCCCTACCCAAACATCGGTTGTACGTAATATGCAATGAACAAATCTGAAGGCCACCCAATAGCCTAATGGAAAGAAGAAACAACGTAAGAAGGGTAAGGGGGATAAGAAACCCACTAATAATGTTGGCGGGGGAAACACCGAAAAAAGAAAGTCGAAGTATCCGTGTAACCTGTGCACGAAAGACCACCTGACTCATCAGTGCACTTAGCTTGCGGAGGCCCAAAATTTATTTTCATAGTAGCAGCCTACTGTTTTAACGAACCCATTTCAACGTGGACAAAATCTAACCCAATCCTGTACAAGAGAAGAAGGGGGCAGTCAAGGACCCCCTCCATCTTCGAACAATCCTGCATCCGCGAATGTGTATATGATGAAAGGTGATGCCTATATATCGACTAGAGCACATGATTACAACAAGCCAAGCACCTCTAAGAAAGGTAAAGAATCTAAAATCGCATCCCTTCCTCTTCAGATTGAGAATATGTTGGGCGAAACAATGACACACATCCCAAAAGGTGCGTTTAAAAAAGCTTCTCACAACCCAAATGCAAGGGCCGCCCATAACTACTCTGTGGTGGAGGATTTGTCTCAAACCCCTTGTGAAATGTCTTCTTTGGAGGTCCTCCAGAGATTCCCTTCCAGAGAAAGGATTTGTTATCTACTTTAGGATCTTTCGAGAGTTGTAATCCGGGTACGATCATGCTTGATACGACCAACTTAAAACCTCATCTCCCTTACCACGCAGCGTTCTAGATAGTAGTGGCTCACACCACGAAAAGTTTTACTCAAAACATTTTCCGCATGGTGGTTGATGAGGGTGCCTCAACATGCGTAATGTCTTTGGCGTGTTGGAAGGCCATTGGCCAGCTCGCTTTGTCTTTGTCACCTACTCTTCTTACTTCTTTCGACAGTCGTTCGTTTCAACCACATGGCCTCATCCCTTATTTTCCCATGTAGTTAGGAGGGAAGAACGTGTGTGTCAAGGTTGAAGTGGTCGATGCGTCTCTCGACTACAATATCTTGTTAAGAAGGTGTTAGACCTATGCCATGAAAGTAGTGGTCGCTACAGTTTTCTGGGTCTTGTTGTTTCCACACGAGGGTCGGATCATGACCATTGATCGGTTGTCTTTCTCCCGTCCTAAGCCTTCATTGGGGGCATCCGCGGTCCTGATGATTGATAACCCTCAACCCAGCGTCGTCAACATAGGGGTTGGTTTGTGCCCACCTTTGATGGGTACTTTCGATTACCCGCCTCCTCAAGGTGATGTTAAGTTCATATCAGACCACCATAAGGTTGAGATTTTCAAAATTTCGTCATTTTGCACGACTTACTTGAACAATCTATGGATTCTTCCTTCCCCATCGACCACGATGGAAGGGATAGGGAACCATGGTATGTCCATTCCCTTGTCCATGACAAAAGTGGCATACTCTTTAGTCCAACAAGATTCTTTCGACCCCGATCCAACTTCCGTACAAGAGTTAGATCCGATTCTAGAGCCTATTTGGGCTCAAGGTTCCCTCGCTGATACAGATTCTTTAGACTTAGTCTTTCCCTCAGATGAAGAAATCATTGAAGCAATGACTAGTCTGGACAAACCCTGGGACGATCTCCATCACAGATCTTACTTCCTCCCAGAGTTAAGCAGAATTGAAGCAGAGGAATTCACTTTGACTATGACTGGAGATAGGTCTTGTCCTATCAATCCTTTGGCTATGCATGTTGTTTATTCTGAGGGTAATATGGAAACCATTGATGAAACTATACCTATTAATATCTCCAAAACCCCTGGCGTCATGGATAATGTTTTCGTTGGAGCGGGTTGTTCCCCTGAAGAGATTTGAATCTACAAGGATTTATTTAAGGAATTCCGTGACGTTTTTGCTTGGTCTTACGAGGAAATGCTAGGTATAGATCCAAAAATTGTTGAACACAAAATCAAGACTTATCCTGACGCTAGGCCGGCTCGGTAGAAGCTTCGTTCGGTTAATCCTAAGAAAGCAACAACTATTAAGGCTGAAGTACAGAAACTGCTCAAAGCAGGTTTTATCTACCCCGTATATTTGACCCAATGGGTGTCAAATCCCGTGCTGGTCGACAAAAAATAGGGTATGATTCGCCTATGTACGTACTTCCATGATTTGGATAAAGCCTGTCCAAAAGATAATTTCCCCACACCATTTATTGACCAGATAGTCGATGAAAGCACAAGTTGCGAGGCCTTTTCTTTCATGTTGTTGACGGGCGAAAATGAACGCTCATCAACTAGAGGAGTGGATCCGATCCGGGGTTGTCTAATTAACCCAAGCCATTTGGGATGATCCACCCCGACGGGTTTAGTGGCTCCGTTGGCCGATCTAAGTCCTAGGAAAATGAAAGAGAAGCTAAACTAAGAAAAACTAATCTAAGTGGGAAAAGCAGCTACAACAAAACTATATACAAATCTAAAACAAATACATACAATTTACTAACTGATATCCTAAAATAATAATTCTACTTAATTAAATGTTCAGCTATCAACACAATTAAATCTTAATCACCAATGTACAATATTTATAGATTACAGATTTTAAATGAAAACCTGCAAAAATCATTTGTAAACTGTCTTATGACAACAAAACTATTATTTTTTTATTTTTATAATTTTATGAGAAAGAAATAAAATGAAGACTAACTAAGCTGAGTAATTAAAATAATAATCATAACTATAAATCTGAACTATATATATCTATCTAAACTACTTAAATAACACTAATAAACTAACCTGTAATAACGCTTTCCAATTTGTCCCGTGCAAAGTATCTGATTCAGCTATTCGATGGAAGGAAACCTGCACCAAATTTTTCACAAGCTTCTTGTAAACAGGAAGCAGCAGTTCTCTTTGAATATAAATGACAGGACAAACAAGATATAAAATGACAACAATCTTAAAATTTACAAATCATCACATTTAGATAAACCTGTATGTGAAGATTTGTACAAAATGATTCATTTAACGAAGAAGATAAACCTTTAATTCAATAAATTGAAACAAAGTAATTGTTGTACTTTAAAATAAGAGACATCAGATATGGACAACACATAAACCAAATCACATCAACCTACAACGAATTATGATAGCTAAAGTAGTCGATAATTGATTGCAAACTGATATGCAGAAAACTTGAAATAAAAGTTTGATATATTGAAAGCTAAAGTTAGTACAAAACATCCACTTTCATCCCAGCTTGTATCCTCATAAGTCCAAAGTATTTCTTGTCTCAACAGTGATGATCCCTTCTTTACAAAAAAATAACAAGTATTTAAAGGCCACAGGGTAAAACATCCCTGTGGGAATTATCAAAAATAGTTTACAAAAAATCTGGGAACAATCTCCTAAGTCTCTATTTCTGCCTATGACTAACAACTTGAAACAAACCTATATAATAAAAAACATGTTCTAAACTACCACAGCATATCCAATTTGTCATTGAAATTTGTATGCACCTGAAAGTGGAGAAGAATAAACAAGTTTAGATAATGTTTTTTTGTAAAATTAACAAAAATCTATTTTTTATGACTAGCTAATAGAATCAAACGATTCTGTAGCTGGTCATATTTGCAACCAAAATCATTTTTAAATCAATCCAAATGATAACAAGAATATATGCGGTGAATCAAACAACTGTTAATTACTAATTCAAAACAAAGCCAATTATTCACACTAAAACTAACCAAATCATTCATGCCAATTCAAAACTAACAGAATCATATTTGAATTGATCGAATGGTAACAAGAATGCATGCTATCTATCAAACATATCTTTGATACTAATTTAAACGCAAACAAAATCGTTTATATCAATTCAAAACCAACCAAATCATATTAAACCAATTTAATCAAAACAGAGCTGTAATCGATCTAGCAATCAAATCTTTTGTACCGATTCAATGCAAACATAATTAAAATGAAATCATTCTTGGTAATTCGATCATAACAGAATCATTTTTAAATCTATCAAAGGAAAACTATTTCTGAGCTAATTCAAACCAAAAATCGACAGTGAAATAACATACCTGGGCTGTAGGAAAATGATTTGGTCAGGATAGCTTTGAGTTAACAAAGGCTGTAGTTGCCTCAATATTTTAAAGAGAACAGAGCCTACTATCTTTCAACTTGCTGACAGACTGCTTGATGAATATTTGGATTGATAAAGGGTTCAATAGGAGGCAGGAGTGTAGGAGGGGGAAAGGCAGGTCGAGTGAGAGAGGTTCTGAGGCATAGGCCTGGAGAAGTAATAAACATTTCAACAAATGCATACAGACCAAAACGCACCTTTCAGCCACTTAGAAGATTTGAAATTTGACCTCTAAAACATGAGCTATAACCCTGTAATAAACCAATTTATGAGGAAATCGCCCACAATGAAGGTAAAGGGGCTAATTTCAGTTCTGGGTTTTCAAGGGTTCGATCTGATTCAACACCGTTTTCCCAGAATCGCCCACACAAAAACGGGTCTCTGGGAGGCAATTACGGGGTTAGCCTACGAAATCTGGTAAGGTGCTTCTCTCTAAGTTTAGAAATGCCTCACTACATGTCAAATATTTATATCTCAAATCTATAAAAGACTCAAGTCATACCTGATATGCTTGCATGCCATTTCTTACCAAAAAAAATAAAAAAATAAAAAAATTCACTATGAATTAAACGCTTAAAACAAATCATTATGACCCCTTGATGAAGCATTTATTGGCATGCCATATGAATGAAAGCTATGTCGAATTATCTAAGGGCCAAACAATGTGAGCACAATTGATTACCTGTAAAAATGATTGCAGGAACACTAACTTCAGAACTAGTACAAAGGCTGTAATTGAACTTCCATTCCTTCAGAGGGACGAAGGCCCCGCTCACTAGGTGGTTATACACTTGGGTGCAAGAGATCTAAAGAATCATCATCTTCCTGGTTTTTTATAACCCAGTTGCTTTTGGGTGGAATCCTAATTTTCTTTCCTCTTTTAGACTCTCGGTACTCTAAGTAACCCACGGTCACAACACGAGAAATAAACCATAGAACTAGAGCCCAGTTAAGTCCTCTCACATTCTCTGGCAATATCAAATAATAACAAAGTTTGGGCACCATTAGGTTCTATGCACACTACAGGTGCCATCGGAGAGAACACACAGTCGACAGGGTAAATGCACAGGGGTTTGGACAGGGTATACGCAGGACCGATAGCTCACAGGCTTCCCCGATACCAACAGAGGTAATCCGAGATACAAGGCAGGCATTAATTGCAAAGTGTACAAGGGTGGTGGAAGGCAATAAACCCATGCAAAACAGTCATATCCAAATGTACAATCGACGACGCATATGGTGATTCAAATCACCATTGGTGTATGTTAACAGCAATGCCAATCAAACAACCATTGATAACTATGATGAGTCGACCCAAATTATTTGCACAAGAAATAGTGTTATTTAAAACCAAAACAATATTTCAAATATAGCACCAAGGATTCGATCATAAAACGTATGCTTTGTATGAAACCATTTCACTAAGGGTCTAATCACCATGTTAATGCGTTGTTATGAAACCATTGAATTCGATCAAAATCAATAGAACAACAAACCATCATTGAATCAAGGACTCAATCACAATCATTAGAATACCATCACAATCTTATAAAAATGAAGTCATATTAACAAAAAAAGAAATGCCAAATGAGTAAAGGTTTTGGTGTCTTGCCAACTGTGTGACCATAATTGAATTAGAGATGAATTGACCACATAAACAAGAGTAACCATAATAATCTAGCGATGGTTTTAATGTCATCAACGTGACTTCGGACTCAAAGTTTTCACGCTTGCAATCGTGAAAACGAAAACAAAGGCAGATGTGCAAATGTGCAAAATAATAGTGTTGTTTTATTCAAAAGATTGCGATGAGAATCAAGGGTTCCAAAACACTTGTGTAGGCAGCTTATAAGGATAGGATAAAAATGTGAAATGGCTGCCAACAATGGCGACACACTGGTAGAAGCAGTTATCTCTACCAAAAGAACAAATTCAGATTATAATAAAGAGAATAATTCTGACTCAAAAACAACCAGAAAATTGTTTAAACATCATCATTAATCAAATATTCCAGCTGTGCTTAAAAGATGAAAACTGATAACAGTCTTAAGATATGTGAGCCACGATATTAAAGATAAATCTCCAATACTGTTGACAGAGCCACTGCTGCCAGCAGGCGTTCATAGCCTCGACAGGGTTGCCATTTAACCCACTCTGATATCCATATCCTGCTAAGAAGTTCCAGATCAGAATAAAGGACATTTTAAAGTCAAGAGATTTCATATTTGCAAATTTTCGTATACCCAACATTACTTCGCTACCAGCTGGCCTGTTTAGTACCCCGACGAAGTTGTCTTGGCGTCATGCATACATTTACCTGCTGCCAGCAGACCTGTTCAGTATCCCGGCGGGTTTACAAGCACTTCCCACAGCTCTTTTAATGATTTAATTTTTTAAAGATATATAATTGAGCGGGGTGACGCTAAAAATTATGATATTTTAGACATATTTTTTTACAGACCTTGAAAGAATTTTTAAAACTGTCCTTCATTAAGATTCAGAGATGGTTTATTTGCAAAACCGACCTTCTAAGGCAGGGAGACATCTTCAGAGTTGTTCCCTTAAGGAACAGGGACAGCATAAGAAGATAATAGATGATCGCGACAGGATTTACTCATAGATCAAAATCAGTTAACTTCTTTCAAACAATAGTCTTTCCTCAACATGGATGTAAATTTCAGAAGTATATTATAATCGATGTTTAGACAATTTTTCAACAGTTATTTCAGAGAAAGAATTTTCTGTTTTCTTTGTCTGAACAGTTCATAATGCAGGTATGTGTATTTCAAAAAGAAAGACTGATAAGCATAAATGGAAACAAAACACACCAGTGAAGAAAAAAAAATGGAAAGCAAAGAAATCCAAACAAGAAAAACAAAAAACAAAATATGTACAGAAGGTGCATCTGAAAACCTCATGCCACAAATCCCTTAGGAAACTGAAAGAAAGTAGGAAAATCCAGTTTGATGGGAAAGCAGTCTTACTCGTGGTACCTTGGGTCAGGGTTGATTTAGATTTATTTATCTCATTACTTTCCATTTAAGATTTTCATGACGATACTGCGTTTTTGAAAATAAATGTTCAACTAGAAGTAAAGAGAAAAGGATCAAGGGGACTTCCCTGACAATAGACGTATTATGGTTCTCATGGTGCGCCCACTTGCGTTCATGACTGCATTATTACAAAGAGAAACAGTGAGAAATACAACTGAAAGGAAAACCTATTCCTAGACCTACCCTAACTATTAAACAAATCAGGATACTATGTGAAGTCATGCTTCCAATGTAGCCACTGGAGTAACTCCAACCCTGCAACGGAAACAAAATTAAACATTATTAATAAGAATGGTAGTATATCAAAAAATGACAAAAACATATCATGCTTACCTTCATAATCAGCATCTAAAAACAAAGTAAGCATGATCTCACCATTCCCCTGAATATTCTTGATGTATGAATCCTCCAGCCATTGTGCAATCTTGTCGTGATAAGGGTCATAATGGCATGGGCGAGCATAAGTAAGTTCGAAAAACTTTTCAAGATTATGAGGAAATGAAATAACCATTAGCCAAGGCTGACATGCCCCATCCTCTTGACAATTCTCTAAGTGTTCATTAATTTCTTCACATGGAGGATCTACAAGAAATATGTCACGCCTACTTCCAAGATACTTAGGTAGAAATAAAGCAAGCGCAACTTTATCTTCATTATGAATTTTTTTTATATAAGAATATTCAAGCCATCCTAAGATCCTATCATAAAAATGGGGATGCAAACCATGACTTTGATGAAACGAATATATCAATGAGAAACTCATCATAGGAGGATTCGTGCAATCAATTAGATCATTGGTTTGAATGTTTCCTTCAATGAGATTGATTATTTCAAAATGTGAAGTATAAACATTGAGATTCGAGCTAAGCCAAGAACGAGTATGAAACTTAGAATGTTTGATTTCCATAAGATATAATGCATTGTATTTTTTAACAATAAATTGTGTAAAGTCATCTCGCAACATGTCCTTTTCCCATGTGAGTGATGAAAGTGAACAAGCATCAAATCCAAGTTTGTCAATGTTAGGTTTGGAATTGATTTCACCAAAATTTAGCATATCGAAAGGATATGATTGTGGTGGAAAAGAGTAGGATGTTGTAGGTAAGATGTCAAGTCCACCAGAATCTAGGAATAGATCAAGATATAAAGAATAAAAGGAATCAGAAATAAGCAGATGAAAATAATCTCTTGAATTATGATACTCAACAATAGTATTCTCAAGACAATTCTCTTCACTTTCTTTAAAAATCTCACTCTGTTTTGGTGACGAATTCCTCAACATAATATGATCATCTGGATTTGCCTTTTGTGTGATAGATAATTCAAAATTTATGTGACAAACATCTAGTCTTTCCTGTGAACAAAGTGCATTTTGAGGATGAAGGTTTAAAGTTTCTTCTTCTAGTTGTGTAACTTCTTCTCTAATCAGTTTCATAGGAGTACTAGAACATTCAAGAAGATTTTCGTCGCTTAAGTGTTTTTCAATGACTGATTTTAAATGTTGATTAGAGCATGAGTTACAAGAATGATGGCATTCACCCAGAAACGAATCATCTTCCATACTAGTCTTAGACTGAAAATACAATGATTCAAAGGAAAAACCAATTTGCTTATCAATAAGAGCCTGATCAATAGATTCTACCTCCCTGGCTTGTTCAACATTATGGGAAGAATTTTTCTCTTCTTGCGAAGAAGATTGTTCTTGCAGTTTAGTGATAGGATTTGCAATTGGTTCTTCATTCGTGATTGAACATGACTGAATGGAAGGGATGGAAGCATCATAGAAGAGATTTAATGCCAATGACATGTCATCGAGATTAAATTTACAGAGGATATGATAGACTCTTGTCAAAAA
>ML802953.1:89509-140991 GCA_009831015.1 Picea engelmannii
ATCGTCGTTGATTAGCGAAGTATGAAATTCTTCACATAATTGATCAAAATCATAAATTTCAAAAGCATCTAGAAACTCATCTACAAATTGAAACCAATAAAAAATGTGACATGCTGGAAAGGATTCAAACCAATGTTTGATCCGGCCTCTGAAAGTAAAAGTGAACAGTCTGCATAAAATTATTAAATCTGAGATGTCATGTTTGATGCATTTGCACCAAAACTTGTTAAGGTGGTCTTTAGCAGATGTATTGCCTCCACCATCAAAGGTGAGTTTGGACAAGCGTGAGACTCTCTCATTGGGAACATCGGGTAATGAGAAGTTGAAAGCATGTTCCAACACAGTGATTTGGGGAGCCATGGGGAAAAATGAATACATTTAAAATAAAGGCTCCTACAAGGCCAGCTTGTCAGTCGCCCCTCCTTCTAGCGCCATTTGTTGACGGGCGAAAATGAACGCTCGTCAACTGGAGGAGTGGATCCGGTCCGGGGTTGTCTAAATAACCCAAGACGTTTGGGATGATCCACCCCGACGGGTTTAGCGGCTCCGTTGGCCGATCTAAGTCCTAGGAAAAATGAAAGAGAAGCTAAACTAAGAAAACTAATCTAAGTGGGAAAAGCAGCTACAACAAAACTATATACAAATCTAAAACAAATACATACAATTTGATAACTGATATCATATAATAATAATTCTACTTAATTAAATGTTCAGCTATCAACACAATTAAATCTTAATCACAAATGTACAATATTTACAGATTATAGATTTTAAATGAAAACCTGCAAAAATCATTTGTAAACTGTCCTATGACAGTAAAACTATTGTTTTTTGATTTTTATAATTTTATGAGAAAGAAATAAAATGAAGACTAACTAAGTTGAGCAATTAAAATAATAATCCTAACTATAAATTTGAACTATATATATCTATCTAAACTACTTAAATAACACTAATAAACTAACCTGTAATAACGCTTTCCAATTTGTTCTGTGCAAAGTATCTGATTCAGCTGTTCGATGGGAGGAAACCCACACCAGATTTTTCACAAGCTTCTTGTAAATAGGAAGCAGCAGTGCTCTTTGAATATAAATGACAGGACAAACAAGACATAAAATGACAGCAATCTTAAAATTTACAAATCATCACATTTAGATAAACCTGTATGCGAAGATTTGTACAAAATGATTCATTTAACGAAGAAGATAAACCTTTAATTCATTAAATTGAAACAAAGTAATTGTTGTACTTTAAAATAAGAGACATCAGATATGGACAACACATAAACCAAATCACATCAACCTGCAATGAATTATGATAGCTAAAGTAGTCGATAATTGATTGCAAACTAATATGCAGAAAACTTAAAATAAAAGTTTGATATATTGAAAGCTAAAGTTGTTACAAAACATCCACTTTCATCCCAGTTTGTATCCTCATAAGTCCAAAGTATTTCTTCTCTCAATAGTGATGATCCCTTCTTTACAAAAAAATAACAAGTATTTAAAGGCCATAGGGTAAAACATCCCTGTGGGAATTATCAAAAACGTTTACAAAAAATCTAGGAACAATCTCCCAAGTCTCTATTTTTGCCTATGACTAACAACTTGAAACAAAACTATATAATAAAAAACATGTTCTAAACTGCCACAGCATATCCAATTTTTCATTGAAATTCGTATGCACCTGAAAGTGGACAAGAATAAACAAGTTTAGATAATGTTTTTTTTTTTTAAATTAACAAAAATCTAATTCTTATGACTAGCTAACAGAATCAAACGATTTTGTAGCTGGTCATATTTGCAACCAAAATCATTTTTAAATCAATCCAAATGATAACAAGAATATATGCTGTGAATCAAACAACTATTAATTACTAATTCAAAACAAAGCCAATTATTCACACTAAAACTAACCAAATCATTCATGCCAATTCAAAACTAACAGAATCATATTTGAATTGATCGAATGGTAACAAGAATGCATGCTATCTATCAAACAGATATTTGATATTAATTTAAATGCAAACAAAATCGTTTATATCAATTCAAAACCAACCAAATCATATTAAACCAATTTAATCAAAACAAAGCTGTAATCGATCTAGCAATCAAATCTTTTGTACCGATTCAATGCAAACATAATTAAAACGAAATCATTCTTGGTAATTCGATCATAACAGAATCATTTTTAAATCTATCAAAGCCAAACTATTTCTGAGCTAATTCAAACCAAAAATCGACAGTGAACTAAGATACTTGGGCTATAGGAAAACGATTTGGTCAGGATAGCTTTGAGTTAACAAAGGTTGTAGCTGCCTCAATATTTTAAAGAGAACAGAGCCTACTGTCTTTCAGCTTGCTGACAGACTTCTTGATGAATCTTTGGATTGATCAAGGGTTCAATAGGAGGCAGGAGTGTAGGAGGAGGAAAGGCAGGTCAAGTGAGAGAGGTTCTGAGGCACAGGCCTGGAGAAGTAATAAACATTTCAACAAATGCACACAGACCAAAATGCACCTTTCAGCCACGGAGAAGATCTGATATTTGACCTCTAAAACACGAGCTATAACCCTATAATAAACCAATTTCTAAGGAAATCGCCCTCAATGAAGGTAAAGGGGCTAATTTCGGTTCTGGGTTTTCAAGGGTTCGATCTAATTCAACACCGTTTGCCCAGAATCGCCCATGCAAAAACGGGTCTCTGGGAGGCAATTACGGGGTTAGCCTACGAAATCTGGTAAGGTGCTTCTCTCTAAGTTCAGAAATGCCTCACTGCATGTCAAATATTTATATATCAAATCTGTAAAAGACTCAAGTCGTACCCGATATGCTTGCATGCCATTTCTTACCAAAAAAAATAAAAAAAATCACTATGAATTAAACGCTTAAAACAAATCATTATGACCCCTTGATGAAACATTTATTGGCATGCCATATGAATGGAAGCTATGTTGAATTATCTAAGGGCCAAACAATGTGAGCACAACTGATTACCTGTAAAAATGATTGCAGGAACACTAACTTCAGAGCTAGTACAGAGGTTGTAATTGAACGTCCATTCCTTCAGAGGGACGAAGGCCCCGCTCACTAGGTGGTGATACACTTGGGTGCAAGAGATCTAAAGAATCATCATCTTCTTGGTTTTCCATAGCCCAGTTTATTTTGGGTGGAATCCTAATTTTCTTTCCTCTTTTAGACTCCCGGTACTCTAAGTAACCCACGGTCACAACACCAGAAATAAACCACAGAACTAGAGCCCAGTTAAGTCCTCTCACATTCTCTGGCAATATCAAATAACAACAAAGTTTGGGCACCATTAGGTTCTATGCGCACTACAGGTGCCATGGGAGAGAACACACAGTCGACAGGGTAAACGGACAGGGGTTTGGACAGGGTATATGCAGGATCGATAGCTCACAGGCTTCCCCAAAACCAACAAAGGTAATCCGAGATATAAGGCAGGCATTAATGCCAAAGTGTGTGAGGGTGGTGGAAGGCAATAAACCCATGAAAAACAGTCATATCCAAATGTACAATCGACGATGCATATGGTGATTCAAATCACCATTGGTGTATGTTAACAACAATGCCAATCAAACAACCATTGATAACTATGATGATTTGATCCGAATTATTTTCACAAGCAATAGTGTTATTTAAAACCAAAACAATATTTCGAATATAGCACCAAGGATTCGATCATAAAATGTATGCTTTGTATGAAACCATTTCACTAAGGGTCTAATCACCATGTTAATGCGTTGTTATGAAACCATTGAATTCGATCAAAAACAATAGAACAACAAACCATCATTGAATCAAGGACTCAATCACAATCATTAGAATACCATCACAATCTTATAAAAATGAAGTCATATTAACAACAAAAAAAATGCCAAATGAGTAAAGGTTTTGGTGTCTTGCCAACTGTGTGACCATAATTGAATTAGAGATGAATTGACCACATAAACAAGAGTAACCATAATAATCTAGCGACGGTTTTAATGTCATCGACGTGACTTCGGACTCAAAGTTTTCACGCTTGCAGTCGTGAAAACGAAAACAAAGGCAGATGTGCAAATGCGCAAAATAATAGTGTTGTTTTATTCAAAAGATTGCGATGAGAATCAAGGGTTCCAAAACACTTGTGTAGGCAGCTTATAAGGATAGGATAAAAATGCGAAATGGCTGCCAACACATGGATGGTTTTTTGAGATATAATCAGATACAAATCAAACCCAAAGACCAACACAAAACAACTTTCATTTGTCCATGGGGTACATTCGTGTATCGTAAGATGCCTTTTGGTCTGAAAAATGATGGAGCTACTTTTCAGTGGGCCATGTCTTTTTCTTTCCACGATCTCAAACATATCGTCGAGGCCTACCTAGGTGATTTAGCATCACAATATCGTAAGATAATTGATCATCCTACACACCTCCAACTTATCTTTGAGTGATGTCGCTACTTTCAGATTCACTTGAATCCTAACAAATGCAGTTTTTGCGTGTCGTCGGGCCATCTTCTAGGTTTCATAGTTTCAACAATAGGGATCATGGTCAATCCTCTCAAGGTTGAGGCAATAGTTCAGTTGCCTCCCCCGCGTACAATCCTTCAGCTTCAGAGTTTACAGGGAAAAGCGAACTTTTTGCGGCGTTTCATCGCAAACTATGCCAAGATCACCAAGGGTTTTATGCATTTACTGAAGAAGGATGTTCTTTTTCATTGGGACGAAGTTGCTCAATGCTCTTTCACTGCATTGAAACGTGCCCTCACGACTGCCCCTCTGCTTCGGCCACCCAATTATAACAAAGATTTCTTATTATACTTGGATGCACCAGAGTCAACCATCAGTATGGTCTTAGTTCAGGAGGATGATTTTCTCTCAGAATATGTGATTTGTTACCTGAGCCGAGGCCTAGCTGGACCGAAACTCAATTATTCCCACATTGAAAAACTTGCATTGGCAGCAGTTCATGATGTCCAACAGTTCTGTTATTATATCTTGTTCCTCAAGACCACCATCATTTTCGTTGTGAATCTGTTTCAATACATGTTGACACGACGGGTAATTGACGGAAAGATCAATAGATGGATAGTTTTCCTTTAGTAATTTGACTTAGATTTTGTTTTGGCGAAATCTAAAAATTCACTGGTTTTTGCGGAACTCATTTCAGAACTTCCGGTCGAGTCAGGTGATGTTATGACCAAAGAGTCGCTTATTCAAGGAGACATGTTTTTGATCACATCTTCAGACCCCTGGTATGGAGATATACTTGTCTATCTCCAGACTTTGAAGTGCCCCACCTCTTCTTCTCGTGATGAGCATCGTCGTATATGCCATCAGGCCAAGAACTATCTCATACTCGAAGATACTTTGTATCGTTGAGGTGTAGATTGTATCCTTCGTTGGTGCCTCACTCATGAAGAAGTAGAAATCGTGCTTAACGATTTCCATACTGGAGCATGTGGCGGTCATTTGTCAAGGTTGGAAACAACCCAAAAGATTTTACGAGCTGGTTACTTCTGGCCGACACTAATCAAAGATTGTATATAATCAGTCAAGAAGTGCCACCCATGTCAAATCTTCTCAAGGAAGATGAGGGCACACCCCGCTCCCATGTTTCCCATCATCACCATTGGCCAGTTCACCAAGTGGGAGATTGATTACAATACCTGCAACCCTCCTTCAGCAAGGGGGAGCCATTATATCATCGTAGCAGTCGACTACTTCACTAAGTGGGTCGAAGCTATGCCAACGTTCAAAGATGATGGCGAGACCGCCGCCCTCTTTTTGTTTAACCAGATTATAGCAAGGTTTAGCATCCCGCGAGAGATTGTCACTGACCATGGAAGTCACTTTCAAAACACAATGATGACCAAGTTAACATGAAATCTTGGGTTGAGGCAAGAACATTCATCACCCTACTACCCACAAGCGAATGGTCAGGTTGAAGTTGTCAATAAATATCTTAAGACCATCCTACAAAGAACGATCAATTCGACCAAGTCAAATTGGCATTTGATGTTATACTCAGCATTATGGGCTTACCGAACGTCTGTTAAGACTACAACTGGTTTCTCACCTTTTCAACTCGTTTATGGGTTGGAAGTAGTCTTGCCTATAGAGTGCTAGATCCCATCTCTCAAGTTGGTAGTACAGTTATTGCCAGACACTTCACCGCTTGAAGAGGGTTTATTATACCTCGAGATGCAGTCTTGGCCAATGAGGCTCACAAAAAAAGAGTCAAGTGTCAGTATGATAGGTCCGTTCGTCCTTATATTTTCTCAGAAGGCGACCTTGTCCTGGTCTATGACCAAGAAAAGGACCCACTGGGGGCAAGCAAGTTCAAACCCATGTGGTTAAGACCTTTCATCATAAAAGAGGTTCTAAAAAAGGGATCTTATCATCTGGTAGCCTTTGAGGGAAATGCTTTGGCAGAGCCTAGAAATGGGATCTACCTCAAGAAGTATTACTCATAGGTAGGTCACCTTGGGTAACTTTTTGTAACATATGTATAGTTTGTGTACATTGTTTTAGATTTTTTAGTTTTTACCTTTTTGGTTTTGTGGACGTGTCATTTTGATGTCATTTTTTTCACTATGGCAAATGTCAAGTGAATCAGAGGTGTTCATTGGATTTGTGGACGATGCTAGCCGACACACTCGGAGGCTTACTTTCGTGGCTTGGGTAATTTACACACCTCAAGGCCAGTTGTTATCTTCAGGAGGTATCTGTTTAGGTGACACCACAAAAAATGTTGCCAAATATAGTGCAGTTCTAGACTTGTTGCGTGACGCTTTGTCACATGGTATTTCTCACCTCCAAGTATATTTTGATACTCAGTTGGTTGTGTCTCAGTTAAATGGAGTTTACCGCGTTTATGATCCTGCTCTACACTAACGATTCCTTAGGATATGTCTCTTAGAACGAATCTTTGATTACATTACGTATATCCATGTTCCTAGGAGATTGAATCAAGTTACAGATGCCCTAGCTAATCATGTATTAGTTTGACATATTGCACACATGTAAAGAAAAATGCACACATGCACATGCAAATACATTTTTAAAATAGATGTAGTCCATAAACACATAAAAATACATAAAAATCCATATATAATATAAAAAATATAAGAGTACATGGGTGGGCGCAAGCGCCTAAAAAATACATCCAGTAACGAGTCATGGGGCTTATTCCCTAAAAAATATACAAGTAGTGCCCTTGACACGTGAAAAGTCTAGCCTAACTAAGGACGAGGCCTGTTGACCCATTTGTAATGATCAACGGCATTTTCCAAATGCCAAAAAAGCCGGACCCACGTCCGTGGTGCCCCCACCACATGAGGCTGTATATATGATGGTAGATCCTTCATCTCTACCATGGGGACTGTGCAAGTGAGTGAGGTAAATTTTCTCTCTACTCGTCTCGAAACTCTCTCAGCCTCACTTGTTGGAGGCCCTCTTGTTGCAACTAGTCCACCGGCTACGACTGGTGTGGCCTCTGGGCGAGGACATCGCCTGTTCCTCGCAAAGTTTGATGGTCACACTGGCCCCACATATGCACATAATAGACACATATCTGTCAGATACTATGGTATATAAAAAAATGATATATATAAAAACAACATAAAAATTTTCATAAATTAAAAAAAAAAAACAATCTTACCCATCTCTCCTCTCTCCTCGCCGAGAGCTACCGGTACCTCAGGATCTCTAGAGAAGTCAATCTCGGCATAGGGGTAATCCTATATGATCGGGATCTGTCATTCCCACCAAGAAAAAAGCTTGTCGTGAAAGGCCTTAATGGTCCTCCCCCCCTGTCGCGGAAACGACGCCTCCCATCTGCATAACGCGGGGCTAGAGGCCTAGTGCCCTCATATCACCTCTCTAGGACTGAAACTGGGCACTCTCAAAGAAGAATAAAGCACAAAGAATCATCCCAAACCCGAAGTTCCTCTGATTCTGCATTCGACATTCTGTTAGCTACCTCTTCATACAATCCAGTAATGTGGTTCTCTAGTCAAAAAATATTTCATTTAAGCACTGACCTGCACAATTCATGTGTGCACAGGGAGCCTGATGCAAAGACGTAGGCCCAATAATCCACCCAATGAGAAACACTATCACTTTCAGTGATAAGTTTGAAATCTTGCTTATCGGCACCTGCGAGATTGTTATGTCTATGTCGGCTTCACAATGGAGTCCAATCAACTCCGATATGTTGTGAGGCCTGGAGGGAAAAGTACAAAAATTGACTGGTTCCCCTCTCCTTGAGAGGCCAGTCAGAAAGTATATATCCTCGGTTATTGGAGCTAGCAACTACCCCTCTAGCATAAAGGCCTCTACATTGGGATGCCAATAATCAACCAAGGCGTTCAGTAGCCTAGGTTGTGCTCACATCAAAGGACAATGGAAAAACTTTAACAAACCACATTGCAACAATGCAGTAAGAGCATCAGGGTCCTCATCGACCAACACATCAATATCCTCATGCTCTCTTTCTCTCCAGTGAACATACATCCTGCAATAGACCAAGTTCAAGAGGGTTAACTCTTTCTTTTTAAAATTTTTTACACTAATTGGAAGGTCCACACGGGCTGTAGTGCTCACAGTAGCATGTACATGCATGCAGTTTTTCCCCTGCCTGCATGTACACTCAGGCTGTCATAAGACAACCTGCGTGGACGTAGGGCCTACCTTTTAAAGGTCTACGCCCCTCCAAAAAATGAAATTAAATGCATAAAGAAAGAATTAAATTGCAAGAGGGGGTAGTATATACTTACTTGGTCCAAGCGGATGATCGTTTCGTCCACTGAGGCTCCCGAAATCAACTCTTTTTACAAAGGGGTAGTTTTGGATTTTAGTCAATTTCTCAATTAACAATGGTGATAATGAGCTGCCAGCTTCTATTTATAGAATGTTTGGCCTCTTTTTGTCATTTTTTGGACCCTTTTGTTATTTTTTCTAAAGTGAAAATCATTTAGTATGGTTCATGAGTTTTCTTTGGATTGTCGCGAGAAGTGTTACTTTGGGTATTTGGAAACTTTTTGGACATTTGGGTCATTTTGAAGGTCCTTTGGTAAAAATTCATTTTCCCAACTCGTTGCATTTAAGTTAGGATTTCACCTCCACTTTCTGCATCTTGTTGTCTTTTTTTCTTTGCCATAGGATCGATCCCACTGAGTTGCGAAACAGAACCATCATTGTTGCTTTAGAAGTGTTGTAATTTAGTGGTAGAGCCTACCTTAACATGGATGCCCTAGGTAGATCCTAGTTGCAGTTTGGTGTCCATGCTGTCACTATCGACTATAGGCTCGGGAGTCCTTATTAGTTTTTCCTGATTACGAGTTTGAGCCTCATTTGGATGATTCCTTATCACTCTTGACCTCACCCTCGGGACTCCCAAAACATGACGGGTCTTGTTTTAATCCCTTTTCAGACCCTCTAAACATGAAAAGATTGTCGAGCGATCTTGTTGACCTTCACGCTCGCTACACTGAAATTTGAAGTCACATCTGTCCGGCGATAGTTTACCCCTTTTTCTCTCTGGATGGTCAACTGTACGAACAAAGGTATACTCTAGAGGCCTCAGTTCTCTAGAAGAGTATTCTCAGGTATATTTTTAACCCTTTTTCGGGCCTGAGAGACTAAATTTATGAAAAAGGAACCCCCACAGAGTCCATAGTTAAGCTCTTTTCAGATTCCCTAAAATTGAAAAGATCACCGAGTGACCTTATTCTTTCACACTCGTTAAAATGGTCCAGAAGAACATTCTTGATAGAGTCCATAGTTAATATTTTTTCAGACTCCTTAAAATTGAAAAAAATGCCGAGTGATCTTGTCCTTATCACACTCGTTAAAATGGTTTTGAATAGACGTCTTTTCGGTGCTAATTTACCCCTTTTTCGAATCGACTAGACTACACTCGAAAAAGGTACTATAGTGGAGTCTCCTTTTATGCTTTTGTCAGACTCTCTAAACATGAAAAATGGTCGAGCTTACCTTCTCTGGGCTCGTTAAACTTACATCGAAGGACTTTATCATTATGTCTTGTTAACTGCATTTTCAATCCTCCATCTTTGGCCTAACGTCGGCTCCATGTTGCTCTCAATTGAACCATCTGAAGCATGCCTTATAACACAAGCCTTGTAGCACTTTTCCTTTGCGTCTTGACACCTTGACCCTTGGAGGGATTTTTTCCGAGTATCCTTTCTTTGAACATCATTCTGGTCCTTGCGCCTAGAACTAATATGTTTGCGATACTCGTTCCTCCTTTGTAATGTAGCATTCTTTTATTATTTTTCTAGAATTATTGAAAAAGACAAAAAATCAAATATACCCCCAAAAGAGGAAGGGAAAAGTATTTTCTTTTTATTAGTAGCACAATTAGTTTCCCTTGGACAAAGCACATCCTTCCATTTGTTCATCAAGATTTGGGATTTATTCTGACCTTAGGAAGTTGTTCTCGCTACATAGAGTTGTGTCCTCCTCCATTTGGTTATTCTTCCAAACATATGGAGAGTTTGCGTTGCCTCTTGCATCGTGAACTAATGTCAATGCCATGCTTCCTGAGTCTCATCATTTGTCATGCTACTATCCAAGGGAAGTTTTTACAAAACTTGATTCGGCCCCTCTGCAGTTTGTCTCTTTCCCTCATGCCCGCCCATCTCGAAATTCCAATAAAGTCTTTGTTCGAAATCAATGAAGCCTTCAGTCTGATCATCGAGATCCTCTAGTCCATGCTCGACGAGCCGTCGAAGACCTCTGGGTAGTGAATTCGTACACTCATATTACACTCATACCTGAGTTTTGAATATTTTAAAGTTGTTGCTCGAGCTTTGAATACCTCATCTCCAGCCATCAGGCCTTATCATCTTCTATAATATGGATACTATACATGTATATCTTTTTTGACTTCGATATGTAGATCCACGGTGTATTTCTCGTGGCTACACTTTATATAGTTATATGACATGGATCTGTAGTGTATTTGATTGGCAACCATGATTTTATTTTATCTCGAGCATGGGTATGCCTGCCTCGGTGAGACAATTTTTATTTTGCTGATGGCACCTCCCAAATTTTGTTCCCTGGGCTCACTCGTTTGGTACATTGATGAGGACTGATAATGTATTTCGGCCATCAGATGCTCTTATGACCTCACACATTAGGGGGCATCTGTTATAACCCTAATTTGCACTAGACATGCTTACCTGGCATCATGCCATCTCATATTGCTTCTTTTCCAAGCCATTACTGAACAACTCTTCTTAAAAACACCCTTTTTAAAGGCTCACGTGCCCTGCTCCACTACTGCACACGTGTACATGCTAGCTGACTCACTACAACCCGCGTGTACCTACAAAAGCATGAAAAATGGAAAGTTGTTGACGGAACATACAATTTTGGGTAAGTTAACTAAACCTTTCGGCCACTCATAGCCGGTCACTCGACCAAATAACTAGCCCTTTCTAGCCTATAAAAGAAGGGGTAGGGGTCCCATTTGAAAGGAGGAAAATTATAGTAAATAAACTCTACCTGATTTAGTATTCCCCTTGCCTCAACCTTTTGTAACTATTGTGTGAAGAAGAAGCATATTCGAAAGTAGTTGGAGCACAGTTGAAGAGGAATCTAGGATAAGATTTGAGGAGCAGTGATCGATCTCACTATTATAAGGTATTCTTGTGAGATTAATAAAAGAAGTAATTTTCCCGTCTCGCCATATGAGATGTTTAATGTGTAATCTTGATTATATTTTGATAGAATCTCTAACCCATTAGTTCATAGATAAAATGCATGTGGAGTTCTTTGTTTGTCTTTTGTGAATGCAGGTCGGCATTGGGAGGAGAGTTGCAATCGAAGAGTGACCAAACGTTAAAGGGATTGACATCAAACATGAAAACTAAGGTACAATAACTTGATCTCTTTAACCTTGTATTTGCATATGAATAATTGGGTTTATGATTGGGATGTTGGTAAGAAGTAGGAGACTTTAGGTCATTTCTACATGCATGATTAAAACCCTTAATGTTAGTCCGTAGGGGGATTTCCCATCCACAACACTGGACTTGTTGTTAAAAAAAAGTAAACATCCTCTATTATACCATGCTACATAATCTTACATTCTAGGTGGGTACACATACCTCTGTAAGTTGGAAAATGTCTTCCCAACACCAAAATTTCTTACAACCTTGGAGGTGTGAGACTCTCTGATAAGCCACAATCGTTCACCTTTAGGGACACATAACTTTTTGAGCTTGTAGAGTAACCCATTATGAAAATGATATTCAACCTTGTTATCATCTTCTTCTATATGAATTTGGCCCTATAGCTATTGAAACACCTCCTTGAAGTCCTAATCTTCTATGTATTCCTCTATGTATGCATCATGGGTAAAAGGTTCCATGTTCACCATAGTTCCTAAAGTTGTAATATTGGATGTGGATGGCCTTGAAAACATGTTTTCCAACCTATTTGTGTTTCCCTTCTTATACTTGATGACTATATGAAATTGTTGTAAGAACCCCATCCACTTGTAATGTCTAGTTTGTTGTAGCTTAATCAAGGCATGCAAACACTGTAGCGGCTGGTGATCCATCTAGATTATGGTCTCCTTTCCCATTTGATAGTGATTCCATTTCTTGATATCTTGAACCATATCATAGATTTCCTTGTCATAGGTAGGGTAGTTGAGAACTGCCTCATGAAATATTTCATATTGATAGCATACAAGCCTTCCTCCTTGAATCAAAATTTCTCCCATGGCATACCCACTTGCATCTATCTCCACTTCTAAACGCTTTTGGAATTTTGGTAATGTAAGAACTGGTTCTTGACTAATATTTCTTTTCAGCTCATTGAAATCCTTCTACCGATTCTTCCCCCACTGGAAACTCTTAACACTCATTGTTATTGCGTGTAGTGGTGCATCTACTACTGAAAATGAAGCTATGAACTTCCTCAAGCATTGTGCTACTCTAAAAAATATCCTAACTTCAATGACAATTGTAGGAAGTAACCATTTCATTATGGCCTCCGTATTTACAAGACATATATTGAGCTCCCCTCCACCTATCACATACCCAAAATACACCAAAGGCTACTGAGAAAAATCACATTTCTTGAGGTTAGACAATAGTTGGTTCTTCTTTAGAGTCTCTAGCACCTACATGAGATGTGAGATGTGCTCCTCCCATGTAGTACAATAAAATATTATATCATCCAAATAGACTATAACAAATGAATCTATATATGGGCATAATATATCATTCATCAGTTTCATAAATGTAGTTGGTGCATTACATAAACCAAATGGAATGACCAATAATTCATACAAACCTTTATTTTTCTTAAAGTAAGTCTTCTAGGTGTCTTTTTCCTTTATGCATACATGGTTTTATCCCGATTTGAGATCCAAATTTGTGAAGTATTTTCTGTTCTACAACTGATCTAACAGATCATCAATCCTAGGAAGAGGGTGCTAATGTTTTAGTATAATCATATTCAATACTCTGTAGTTGATACACGTTCACCAAGTTCCATCCTTCTTTGGTACAATTATGATAGGATACCCATAAGGTGAGGTTCTTGGTCAAATCAAACCCTTCTCCAACAACTATTACAACTACTTCTTCACTTAATTTTCTTCCATAATAAACTATTTGTATAGCCCATTATTTGGAAAAAGGGATTCTGGAAATAACTGTATTTTGTACTCCACTTCCCTCTTAGGTTGTATCCTTTTAGGCTCTTGTAAAACTCCTATGTATACCTGTACCAACTCCTCCAATTGATGTTTCTACTCTTTAGTACACCCGTCTACGGATTCCTTTACTCTTATAAACTTATCATCAGATTGATTTTATATTAAGAAAAGTAAAACATATTTCTTACTATAACTAATCAACTTCTTGGCTTTGTTGGCACTTATCAGTGATATCTTCGATTTAGCTTTGTGTGCATCGATTATTTATGAATTCCAATCCTTGATCCGACAGTACTGGTTGGCTCTTCTTATGAATATTTCATCCCTCATATACATGTAGGGGCTTCCAAACAGGGCTCCACATACATCAAGGGGTATTATATCCAATTCCACTTCATCAATAAAATCTCTATGACTAGGTAAGATGGTAAGGACTATATATTTGATAGTTTCTATGGATTACTGATTAATAATCAACACAGGCTACTTGATAAAGGGAATCCTGGTAGTAAACACCAATATAACTTGCTCAAAGGAAATAAAAATATGAATTATAAGGAAAGAGGATGTTTTCAAACTCCTATACACAGATCAAAATGCCTCGACCAGAAAACTAAAGTGAATTCTGATGAATCAACATTGACCTGGAAGAATTGAAAGAAGAAAACATGTATTTATTATGGAAACATTGGACATGTGGAGAAATAATGTTGGAAGAATAATTTCGAGCTCAAGGAGAAAGATAAGTAACTTGAAGGAGACATGCCAATTGTTCATCAACCTACTAATAATTCTAGCTTCCAAGTTGGAATTTCCCAAGCATTACCTACTCAAAATGAATGGGTGGTCGATTTGGGTGCAATCATCATATGGAAAGATAATTTTCCATGTTCACATCCCTGGATAATGATGTGGATTGGAATATCTATGTGGCTGGTGGTTTTTCTCTTGATATTGCTATTCATGGTGATGTTTTCTATCAACATGGGAAAATTCTAAACGTTTATTATTTCCTTGTTAAGGATCTAAAGAATGGTAAGTCGATTGTTTTTAAAGGTTTCCTCGACTTGAAGGGATAAATATACAAGTGTTGTGACCTTCCTCGACTATATCCTAAGCTCATTTCTCTTGTTTCTCACACCAATGAACGAAGTCAAATTTGGCACAAATGATTTAGACACCTAAATTTTGCATCTATTTTTAGTGGTTTTTCGTTGATGGTTTTCTAATTCTGGTTAAGGAATTAGGGTTGTTGACTAATCCAGGTCAATGGATTAGGGGTTTTGGAGGTAACGGGATCACACACACACACACACACACACACACACACACACACACATATATATATATATATATATATATATATTGTAAACGATGAAGATATGATGAATAGAAGATTAGAGGTGCAACTCTAAATAGGTTTCTCATTTTCTCAGTTTGGTTTTCCAGGATAAAATATCTTTGTAATGTGTATGTGTGCCATTTTATATTCTTTATTTATTTATTAAGAATCTGTTTGCAGTAATTTATTGTACAAGGTTAAAATATACATGTTGATCATTTCTAGCCTTGTATTTTTCCCGTGACTTCTTTGATGTCTCTTCTACTCACAATTGGATTTGCCTAATCCTCTCCACAAATTTATTCTCTTGATGCATCTCTTGTGAGGTCCTCCCTCACTTCTTTCTATCGATATACAACATCCAAGGGTGGAGGTGGAAAATATCCAAATCAAGTTTCAAAAGGTAACTTACTAGTAGAAGTGTGGACTTCTCTATTATAAGAGTGATATATGTATATCATATTTTCATCCCGGGTCTTCATATGCTTATGATTGTAACCCCTCAAAATCTACACCAAATTACTATTGACTAATAGTTTCTGCATGTTTTCCTGTGGATGGAATGATGTAGATCTCTTAAACTTAGTTTCCATATTCTCCCACATTGTAGTCCAAAATGTACTGCAAAATTTAGAATCCCCATCTGATATTATGATCCTTGGTATCATAAAGTGCACCAGACCTGTTCAAAGAACATGTTTATTTATTATTGTCCTTTGATGGCATTTTTACAAGGAATGAGAATGCACATATTGTTGAACCTATCAACTACCACAAATAGATAGGCATGTCGACTCCCTTCCTAGTTGTTGGTAAACATCCCACAAATCCCATGGAAATAATTTCCCAAGGTAGAGAGGTTATAGGTAAGGGATGGTATAGGCTTTAATTCCTATTACTGGACTTGTTGTTACAAGAAAGTACACATCCTCTATTATACCATGCTACATCTTCTTGCATTCTAGGTGAGTACACATACCTCTGTAAGTTGGAAAATGTCTTCCCAACACCAAAATGTCTTGCAACCTTTGAGGTGTGAGCCTCTCTAATAATCCAAAATCATTCACGTTAGGGACACATAGCTTGTTGAGATTGTATAGTAACCCATTCTGGAAATTATAGTCGGCCTTGATATCACCTTCTTCTATTAAATTTGGCCCAATAGTTATTGAAACACCTCCTTGAAGACTTCATCTTCTATGTATTTTTATCTGTATGCATCATGGGTAAAAGGATCCATGTGCATCATAGTTCCTAAAGTTGTAATATTGGATGTGGGAGTCCTTGAAAACATGTTTTCCAACCTATTTTTGGTGCCCTTCTTATACTTGATGACTATATGAAATTATTGTAAAAACCCCATCCACTTGTAATGTCTGGTTTGTTGTAGCTTATTGTAGGCTTGCAAATACTGTAGAAGCTAGTGATTTGGGTGGATGAGGGTCTCCTTTCCAATTAGATATTTCTTCCACTACCTAACAACTAGAATGAGATCATAGAGTTCATTGTCATAGGTAGGGTAGTTGAGAACTTCCCCATGAAATTTTTCATAATGATAGCATACAAGCCTTCCTCCTTGCATCAAAACTACTCCCATGGCATACCCACTTTCATTTGTATCCACTTATAAAGGATTTTTCAAGTTTGGTAATGTTAGAACTTGTGCTTTACTGATTTTTCTTTTCATCTCATTTAAATCCTTATGTTTATTCTTCCCCCATTGGAAACTCTTACCACTCATTTTTATGGCGTGGAGTGGTGTAGATGTTACTGAAAATGAAGCTATGAACTTCCTCAAGTACTGTGACACCCAAAACAAATCCTTAATTCAATGGCAATTGTAGGAACTAGACATTTCATGATGGCCTCCATATTTATAAGATTTATCTTGAGCTCCCCTCCTCCTATCACATAACCAAAATACACAAAAGACTGTTGAGAAAAATCACATTTCTTGAGGTTATCCAACATTCGGTTCTTCTTCGGAGTCTCTAACACATGCATGAGATGTGATATTTTTTCCTCCCATGTAGTACTATAAACCTATATATCATCCAAATAGACCATAAAAAATGAATCTAAATATGAGCATAACACATCATTCATTAGTATCATAAATGTAGCGAGTGCATTACATAAACCGAATGGTATGACCAATCATTCATACAAACCTTGATTTTTATTGAAGTAAGTCTTCTAGGTGTCTTCTTCCTTGAGGCATACATGGGTGCATCCTAATTTTAGATCCAACTTCATGAAATAATTTTCATTTTTCAATTGATCTAACACAATATCAATCCTAGGAAGAGGGTAATGTTTTTTTAGTGTAATCATATTCAATACTCTATAGTTGATACAAATTATCCAAGTCCCATCCTTCTTTGGTAAAATTATGATAGGTGACCCACAAGGTGAGATTCTTGGTAAAATCACACCCATCTACAATAGCTACTGCAACTACTTCTTCACTTCATTTGCTTCCAAAATAGACTATCTATATATCCCAATATTCAACAACATGGATTCTGGTAATAATTTCGTTTCGTACTCCACTTCCCTCTTGGGTGGTATCCTTTTAGGCTCCTGGAGAACTCCTCTATATGACTGTATCAAGTCCTCCAATTGATTTTTCTTCACTTTAGTACACCCCTATAGGGATTCCTTTACTCTTATAAACTCATCATCAGACTAATTTTCTATTAATAAAAGTAAAACATATTTCTTACTATAACTAATAAACTTCTTGGCTTGGTTGGAACTTATCAATGATATCTTCGATTTACCTTTGTGTGCGTTGGTTATGTAGGACTTCCCATCCTTGATTAGGCGGTATTGACTCGCTCTCCTCATGAAGATTGCATCCATCATATACATGTAGGGGCTTCCAAACACAACTCCACATAAATCAAGGGGTATTACATCCAATTCCACTTCATCAATAAAATATCTATGACTATGTAAGATGGTAAGCAATATATATTTGATAGTTTATATCGCTTAATAAATACTAATCAAAACAGACTACTTGCTAAAGGGAAGCTTGGTGGTAAACACTAGGTTCACTTGCTCAAAGGAAAGGGAAATATGAATTATAAGGAAAGAGGATGGTTTTATGCTTATATACATAGATCGAAATGTCTCAAACATAAAACTAAAGTGAAGTATGATGAGTCGACATCAACCAAGGAGAATTGAAAGAAGAAAACATGTATATATTGTGGAAAGATTGGACATGAGGAGAAAGAATTTTGGAAGAATAATTCCGACCTCAAGGACAAAGTTAAGACGCTTGAAGGAGACGTGTCAGTTGTTCGTCAACCCGGTAATAATTTCACTATCCAATTGAAAATTTCCCAAGCATTACCTACTCAAAATGAATGGGTAGTTGATTTTGGCTTCACTCATCATATGGAAAGATATTATTCCTTGTTCACGTCCTTGGATAATGTTGTGGAGTGGAAGATCTATGTGGCTTATGATTTTTCTCTCGATATTTCCAATCATGGTGATGTTCTCTGTCGAAATGGGAAAAATGTCAATGTCTATCAGGTGCCAACCTGAGTGCAAATTTTCTGTTGGTTTCTCAACTAATATAGATAGGGAATATTGTGGAGGTTTTTCCAAATAATTTCCTTGTTAAGGATATGAATAATGGTAAGTTGATTGTTGTTTAAGGTTTCCTCGACTGGAAGGACATACTATAAAATTTTTGTGACCTTCCTTGACTAGATCTTGAACTCACTTCTCTTGTTTCTCACACCAATGAACGAAGTCAAATTTATAATGAATGAATCAGACACCTAAATTTTTGAAGTCTAAAGTCGATGTCCACATAGAACATGGTTGCAGGTTTACCTAAAGTCCTTCCACCTAATGGAGTTCATAGAGGATGTATGCTTGGAAAGCATCAATAGACACCCTTTGACTATGGAAAATCATGGAGAGCACAAAACCTCCTAGAGGTCATACACAATGATATTTGTTGTATCAATCCACCTTCTTTAGAAAGTGCACGGTATATCTTGAATTTTATTGATGATCTCTCTATATTCAATTGGGTCTATTTTTTGAAAAGTAAGAGTTGTGTATTTGAGAAATTCAAATAATTTAGGGACTTTTGTGAAAATAAATATGGTCGATCCATCTAGTGCTTCAGATATGAAAATGGTGGCAAGTATGTGAATAAATGTTTTTTGGAATGCCTCACTCGATATAATATTTCTTGGAAGCAGTTGGTCCCCCATAATCCTCATTAGAATGGTGTTGTAGAACGTAATAATCATACATTAGTTGAAATGGCTCATTGTCTTTTACATGCCATAGATTTTCCTACTCATTTTTGGGCTAAAGTTTTCTATTGTGAAAACTATCTCTTGAACCACATTCTAACTAAAGCTATTAGTTTTGTGACTCCAGTCAAAAGATAGTACATAAAGAAGCCCTCATCCGTTCACCTCCATGCCTTCAATTATGTTTTCTGGGCTCATATTGCATATGATTGTAGGAATAAATTGGATGCAAAGAGTCATGCTTGTATCATGATTGGCTACTCTAAAGAGTCTAAATCCTATAGAATGTTTGACCTTGTCAAATGATATACTATTATAATAAGAAATGTGTTCTTTGATGAGAAGTCTTCAAGTGTTAAGTTGTTGAATGATTCCTCTGGTTTATCATAGTTCAGTTCCTTTCATATTTTTGATGACACTGGATCCCCTCTTCATTTTTTTAATATTCCTCCTAGGCCGTCAAAATCTACTCTTATTTCAACCACTCCATCGACCATTATTCCTAAGTTAACTGGACAATTAATTTGTATTTCAACTGGTCCTATGTCTTCATCGAATGAAACTCTTCATTCTTTTGATCGACCTTATGCAAAAAATATCAGTTCACCTTTTTCCTTCCTTCCTCGCTGGGATTCCAAGATGATTGAAGTTGTTGAATCTGATATCAGTGATATCTAATTTGGCAAATAAACTTAGTTAGAAGTAGCAAGCCAGTGTTTCTTTGATGACTCGTGTTCTTGAAACTTGTGACCCTGTCACTTACTTGGATGCACAAGGATAACCTAAATGGGAGTAAGCTATGCAAGTTGAAATGGATTCTCTCCTGAAGAATCACACTTGGGATTTAGTTCCTCAACCTCAAGGGAAGAACATTGTGAAATGTCAATGGGTCTTTAGACCAAATTTACCTATGAAGGTGTTGTTGAGCATCATAAAGCTCACTTTTTCAAGAGAGTATTATCTCAACACGAAGGCATTGAATACACTGATACCTTTTCCCCTACTACAAATATGAATTCTCAGCGAAAAATTATTTCCCTTGATACTCACTTTGGATGGTAGATCAACCAGATGGATGTGAAAAATTCCTTCCTTTATGGTGACTTATCTGTAGATTTTTTGATGGAAAAACCTCTTGGTTTTGTGATAGATTCCCACCATTTTTTGTCAAATCAAGAAGTATCTTTATGGTTTGAAACAAGATCCCATAGCTTGGCATGATAAGGTCAACAATTTATTTCTCTCTCCTAGATTCAAACATTGTGAATTTTATCACAGTCTCTATGTATTACATGCTCATGGTGATACTTTGATTGTTGTTGTTTATGTCGATGACCTTGTCATGACTATAAATAATATCAATATCATTCTTAGATTGAAGAAATAACTTGATGACACCTTTGATATGATATATCTTGGTATTTTGCATTATTTTCTTGGTCTTCAAGTTTTACCTCTTCCTGATGGATTGCTTCTTTCTAAATATAAATATGTAATAGAACTATTGACACATTTTAAGATGGTAGACTATAATCCATGTACTACTCCTTTTCAATCTGGGGTTAAGCTAATTAAAACCTACCAGTCTCCAAACTTCGATGCTACTCTCTATCGACAACTGGTCAACAATCTTTATTATCTCACTCACAGCTGACCTAACATCTCTTTTGTTGTTAGTGTTTTTTCTTGGTTTATGAAGGATCCTAGAGAAATCCACTGGAAATCTATCAAAATAATTATTCATTATATAAAAGGTACCACTCATCTTAGTATCAGAGATTGTTGAAGTTCGAATTTGTTAGTCAAATTCATCGAATCTGACTAGGTAGGTGACAATGATGATCGAAAGTCCACCTATGGCTATGTGTTCCACTTCAGCAATGGACTACTAATTTCGTCTTTCAAGAAACACAAATTAGTCTATCTATCGAATATATATATTGAGTATTATGATGTCATTAATGAAAGTACAGAGGTAGTTTGGATTCACCAGCTCTTAAGTGAACTTGGGTTTCCTGTATAGAACTTAACTACACTCTATTGTGATAATAAATGTGCAATTCAAGTTGTTGACAGTCGTGTTGCTCATAGTAAAATGAAGCATGTCGAAATTCATTCTCACTATTTGAGGAAGTCGGTACAAGAGAAATGTGTCACTCTTGTCTACTGAAAAATTGATGATCATATCGTCGATATCTTTACCAAACCCTTGTTTGAAGATAATTTTGTTAAACTCCATGATATGCTCGAGCCTCAGGTAGCTGCAACTATGGGGGGGGTTCCCACTGACATAATTTCACCTCTTGAATCTCCAAATCCATGTGTTGATGGGAGGGAGTGTTGGAACCTCAGGTTCTATTGGTTCATCCCACTTATAGTAGAGATAATTGGTCAAATGATCGAATCACAACTTGAGGTAGTCGGTCAAGTGGTTGATCAAAATAAAACAATAGTCGATTGAGTAGTTGACGAGCTTATCAGTCAAACAATTCACTAGCATTTGAAGAGAGTCAATCGATGGATCGACTAGTTGATTAGTCGAGTATGAGTTAGATGAATGGATGGTTAGGTTAACTTGGTTCGACTAGCCTACTGGACTTCGTAGATTTGACGAAGTCGACTATGACCACTGATCATTATATGCGGACAAGATATTCTAGATTTCAAGGAATTTGGTTAGATCTTGAGACTATAAACAAAGGATCCTATGGGTCATTATAAAAAAGTGAATCATCGTGAACATGTATTCAACAAGGAATTGTGACGTTATAATCAAAATGCATTGTACTGAAGTGCTAAATAGTTTCTTTAGACACCACCTATCTTGTTGGAGTTTATCTCTCTTTGTTTACTCTGTAGATTATGTTATTGTTCTACTCAGGGTTACACATGTTATGAGTAGAATCTCTCTATGGCATGGGGTAAACCACAACAGATGAAAATGACTGCAGAAATCAACTCTAATCTCAAGTATGTTATATACAAAAATATGCTAACAAGACAAGATAAAGAGCCTACCTCATCGAGATGTTTGATGAAGTCCACCATTTATCACTTGACTCAAATCAATACACCTGCAACTTGTCATCAAAAACCCAGAAATGAAAGCATATGGTGATAATATGTAAATTTATCACATTCAATAGCATAATCCATCAATATTCATAACAAATATGCCCATGGAATAACAATTCAAATATTTTCAAGACATTAATTGGATGAGAAAAGAGTATTTCTATTAAAATGTAATCAACATAAGTGAATGAATTACAAACTTCTGTGTCGGCATGGTTCGGAATCGAGAAACTAAGTCCCTTCTAGCTTGGCCTCCACCACTTCAATCCTCCGCCAAAGGCAAGCTCATATAAGAGAGACAATGAGGTTATCAATCAAGTAGGGAAGAGCTTGGGGGATGAACAATGTGTTTAGACTTAAAAGGATAAAGGGATGCAGACTCAATATGAAGTGAATAATTTCTCCAGAGTAACTTTTCTCTCAAAGTTGAATTCTTCTCCTCTTTTTCCACAGCTTGGATATGGCCCATTTATATCCTTCAAATGGAACTGAAGGGCCAATTCAGAACGTTTCTAGTATATGGAAGTTCAAGGATCATGGATCACGTGACGTGACATGGAAACCTAACACCATTTTTAATTTTGGGCACAAAACCAGATATATGCGGGTTGTAATGGTGCAACCTATGTATAAGCATGATGTATAATAGTAAGGGCACGTATATGTGGAAAAATATTATTTTTAGCTCTGGGAACTACAAAAAGGGACTTCAAGTCTGCATAGGGAAATAGAAAAAGGCCTTTTGAGAAAATTTTCATAGGGTGAGGAAACTCTTGCTATAACATATGCCCCTAATGTGTGAGGTCAGAGGAGTATCTGCGAGGGCCAAAATACATTATAATACCCAGAAGTGGAGTAATGGAGACCTAGTTGGAAGAACTAGTTGCTCATGAGAATATTACAATTTGTATTGACTTTGCACACATGGCTTCCAATTTGAATTACACTGCAGAACCATGTGAAAATATACCAAACAGTTGTTCACGACAATGAATAGGAAATACAAAGGTGGCTACATGCCAAAGGTTTTCATAGTCATGAACAAGGCCCAGTAAAATTAGTCTCAAAATCAATTTGAAGATATCTATATACAATGGAGTACAATCTGATCTCCCATGATCATTGAAGTCACATAGGTACTGGTCCAATGAAATATAGCAACAACTCAGGAAACTTGTGACTATGAAATGATGTATTCAATTCTTCTACATGATCCACCAAAGGTGCAAGTCTACATCGTGTGAATAAAGGAGTTGAGGTCGAAAACAATGAGACTTCATTTGATTACTAGTCATTAAGGTATACCATTAACAAACGAGACAACCTACCGATAATGAAAGCAGTTATCAAGGCACCAAGTACATTCTTACAAGTGTGAATAAAGGAGTTGAATTTGAACACTTGAAGAATCCATCGATCAGGAGACATTGATGTATTCCCAACTATCTATGGCGAGAGAACCTACCACTAATGACTGCAAGCCTCTAGGTCCTCAAAGGACTCTAGGTATCATTTCCAGAACAGATGTGATGAATTCGATGGAAGGAGACCCGCTGAAAGGAGATCATTGAGGCATATCTTTCAACATGAGGTACAAAGCAGGAGATTGATGATTTGGAGGAAATTAGATGAAGAACATGTTCACGAACCAATGAACCTGTGCATCTTTCGTGTGTGCCAGATGCAAGCGGTACACAAAAAAGGCCCTCTGAGTAGCAGCTAATAAGGAAAAATGCAGATAAAGGAGAGGAGACCACCAATAAGGCTAATGGCATCCAAGACACTGCACGAATCCCAATGTGTGAATATATTTATTTCTGTCGAATACAAGGGAAACCCCCCATTCAAGAACCAATGATGAAATGTCGACTGATGGGTTCAATATTACTTACCAATGATGAAAGTAGGACCAGGGTGCATGGTAGGACTACAACTTCATGTAGCTCTGAAACACACTGAGGGTATGGCTGACATGCAAAGTCAAGAGTTCCGAGGAATGGCCGACACAGGTTGATATAGATCCTTTGAACAAAAGCATGAGACATATGGAATACTTTGGAAGCATAGACTCAATGATGAAACTTTGTGATGCAAGAGGCACCAATAAAACTCTCCATAGGGACTGGAAGAGTAACCAGTCGGGTGAGTAAACTCTAAGTAACAAGATCATATTCCTAAGGTCACACTAAACCAAAAAAAATGATGACAAGTGAACTCAAAAGTTTTTTCTCTGTTCAAAGGTGACATGACTACTACCAATATAAGATAATATTCTTTTCCCGCTCGTCTTTTTTTTGTTTTTTCATAGTCAAATGAATGTTATGATACAGAGGAGGAAACAAGTGTCTCTAGTAAGAAACTAGTTCCAACAGTGGAACATACCTATGCTCAATGTAAGGAGGTGCATGCAGGATATGAACACTTGGGAGAATATTTCCTCTTGGGGTATAAGGTGTCAAGCTGTAAAGGATATAAACAAGGCTTTGCTTAGTTGATGATGCAAACTGCCGAGGTGATAGGATTATAATGGGAAAGCGAGAACCGACAATAGGCTCAATATTGCAAGCAAGAGAATGAGATGCAATTACAACTTAATGCCAAAAAATGTCCTTTTTCCTAATCTTAGTCTACTTGGTTTGAAAAAGGGGTAAACTTACACCAAATCGACATCCTTTCAAATCCAATTTATGAGTGTGAAAGAGACAAGCTCACTCGACAATCTTTTCACTTTTTGAGAGAGTCAGAAAAGAGCTTAAACCATAACCATTGGGAGTCCTGCTAGGTATAGGTCAGCATGCTTATGAGTAAGAAATGAAGTTCAAACGTAAAGTCATGTATTAGCTATAAGGGACTCCTAGTCCTACAGAAAAAAATCTCTGCATGGGTGCCGGATGGCGCAGAGGATCTAACTAGGGAACCCATGTTTGGTAAGTCTCTACCATTCAATAACGACACTTCTAGTTGTAGAAAGAAGGTTCTGTGTCGCTACTAAATGGGTTCATACCTAAGACATATGAGTTGTAGTCATAGGATGATGCAAATGTTCACAATGGATTGATGACCTATCCTATATGTTGGTTGAAAAATGCCTGTCCAAAGTTATGAATGGGCAACATGGCGCTAAAAATTGTAAGAATCCCTAGATAAAACCACCAAAACAAACTCCATCCAATGTCATATTAGTCCATTAGGAAAAAATATTGGTAAAAACTATGCAAAGTGGGTAAAATGTTTCTATAAATAGTAAAAAAAAACAATTTTACTATACGATTTGTATTTTTTACCCAAATAGTGCATTTTGGACCAAATTTCCCCTGAATTTCAACTGCTGATTGCAGGAGCCACAAGTGACGGAATAAAAAACCGTCTCGACCAGGTAATTCATCTTGCTCCTCTCTTTATTTATAGTGGATTAAAATTTGCAATTATGTCTCATTTTTTGAGAATTTTAGGGCACAACTTAGAAACTAGGTTATACGCGGGCTATAGATCATTGGGTCGTGTATACACATACCTATAGATGACTATTTGCAAAACAACCAATGTTTAAGAAATCCTATATGTGACTATGTAAACTGTAGCCCACGTACTAGTCTGTGGATATGGTTTTTAAAATGTTACTAACTCAAAAAATGGTTTGAATCTTGCAGGATGGTGCTAGAGTGGAGAGAAAGAGAGCATGAAGAGGTGGATGTTGTAGTGGAGAGAGATCCAGGGGCCCAAATGGCCTTAAAAATATGTGGGATATGTTAGTCACCATTAAATGTTTTATGTGAAATCAATATTTCAGAATCTAGCGGAATGGTAAATTGGTTTGGAAGCCCGATAAACTAGGAAAGGGGCTAAATATGGCAGGGAGAGGCTAAATTTGGCAGGAGCGCTAAGTTGATGGGGCCTGTTGTGTTGTAGATTGTGAACTCTCAATATCGACGGTTGAGGATTATTTCAGTGGGAGAATCTATGAGGGGGTTAATTTTGGAGAGCGGGCCCAAAATTTAAACCATAGTTTTCGTTCGGGGTTACGTGGCATCACCAGGTACATTTCGGGGTGAAAAGAAGGTTTCCTCAAACAACTTTCTCATGCCCCCCAAAAATGGAAAAGTATAAAAGGACATTCATTCGTTTATTTTTATTTGATTATTATTTGAACACTCGACCATTAGAACCTTGGCGCGACCACCATCTTTCACCTGTAGCTCAACAGTACATCAACTGCACTCCATTAGTGCTCGTTTCCATAAGCAACCTGTCCGATAAAGTAGGAATATGTATACCATTCCTTGAAGCAGTCCAGGGACCAGTAAATGATGTCCATATGTCAATGAAAGACAACGAATCATACAAAGGGTCGAGACATAGTCAAAGGGTGAAGAAAGGGGACCGAAATGCTAGAGGAGCTAGAATCTGGATCAGGAAACATTTTCTTGCTGATCATCATAATCAGTTTCAAAACCGAAATGTTTCATTTTAATCATTGTAATCAGTTTCAAAAAACCGAAACGTTTCTTTATAATCATTGTAATCGGTTTCAAGCCGAAGGAACTCAGCCTGTATAAATATTAGGAGTTCCAAATGTATTAGGGTTTGGCAGAGGTGCAAGGGCACAATCTTAGCTATTTGGAACTTGAATGTAATTTTCTAAAGATGAATATAATACACAGGCAAATGTCCAGAGGTTTCCATGAAAAGATTCTAATGGTGGTGGTCTGAGTTTCGTCTTCTTTATTTGTATGTATTTCCTATGTTCTTGATTTCATTTACATTGTCTTATGTTTAAATTGGATAGTTAAAGGCCCAGAATTCATCTTGTGATGCTCTCGTCTTAAGAAATTTAAAATGTATGTATTTCTTCCTAATGAGGTCAGAATTCATTTATTTAATGCTCTAATGCTGTTATATGTTTTTCCTTTCTTCTTACACTCTGCAAATTACAATTTATAACTCAGATTTATCACCTCATTTAGCTTTTATCCTATAGATAGTTCTACCGAGATTGAGATTGTGCATAAACAAGAAGTCAATTTACATCCTGATCTTTTTCAACATGAGAAGAAAATTGATTGTTCCATGCATTTTTTCAAAGTTTTCAATGATGACATTGTTGCAGAAGATAAGGATCAGCCTACTGAAGAGCAAGTTGATGTACCAAGAGTTTTCCTTCAGGATGACATTGCAGATGTAGTTGACTTGCCCAAATATGATGAATATAATGATAATTATGAGGTTGATTTTTCAAAGCAGCCAACTGCATGTTCTCCATCAGGAAGTTTTCATCTTCAACAGTTTAAGAAAAAAAAATTAGCCTACATGTTTTAGTTGTGACAATGATGAAGAGCACGAGGAAAGTACTAGATCATGTGAAGGAAATAATCTACCCCTGTGCTTTTCTTCATTCCAATTATTGAAGGAGAATGTTCATAGTGTTATAAGTCAACAGTTCCACAATTATGCCAGTGAACATGGAGAAAAAAGTAAGTTTGTTGATGAAAATTCCCTGCCTTTGTGCTTCACTTCATTTGAACAGTTAAAAAAAAATTTCAAAATCACCATTGAAGCAAAGGGGTGTGAGTTAATGAAAGATCATATAACCTTATTGGAACAAATGGATAACAAATTGCAATAGTATTCTCATGTGTTTCATGACCATGTGGCATGTTATATGGAGTGTTTTAACAATCATAATTTACATCTTATGATGAGTTGCAAGGTTGGAAATGAAGACGATGGGAAGTTAGGGTCAAAACCAGTTTTATCCTTGCTGCCAACAGATGTTTAATTACAACAGTCTTATGCAGTTTTACAACCCTCCTATGACAACAATCAATTAGATTTGCATGAAGACGAAAATGAAGTTGGAAGTTGTTGTTCTTGAGTTTATACTTTAAGGCTCTAAAGTATACCGTCAACGCATCCGTAAAGATAAGGGTAATTAAAGGGTAAGAATCAAAATGAAGCGTAAATCAGAGTTGGTTTCTCAACTGCCTATGTCTATCTTCCCTTTGTTCTTGGATGCTAATATCTCTCTCAATATCTGCCCATGAACGTTCTAATTCAACCCGGTTAGTTGTTGTTTGTAGAATAGTATTAAACAGGTTTAAAGCAATGCTAGTTTGATCTTGGAGGCCAGGTTCTATGTTGGGTTGTTTGTTATTTGGGACAGTCATGGAGAGTAAAATTTTATTTAATTTTGAAAAAGATTTGATAAATTGTTGCTTCAATTTTTAAGGGATGAAAATAGGAAAACCAGTTTTGAAATTCAAAATAATAACATAATAACAGTTGAGGCCATTTCCTGTACTTGAAACAATTTTAAGAATAGTAAAATAACAAACTAGAACTGCTGTGAAAATATGAGGCTTTAATCAAGAAAGAATCTCATATTGTAACAGGAGACAAAGAGGAAAACGAGATTTCTAATGAAATATAAAATATAATCATTCAAAAGACCTACAGGTCTTGAAATTGCTGATAGAAATCACAGAGGAAAAACTGTAAATAATTCGATGACCAAATAAATTCAAACTACAAAAGATGTATGAAATAAACTTATAATTGATCATTCATTAGAAGGATATTGAAAGAAAAACATAAAAATTGTAAACAGGGTTAAAGAACACATAGCTTCAAGTTGACAAAATTCAGAATCTCGTCTGCATTATTTATATCACAATGGATGGAAAACGTTTTTTTTAATACAATCGGCTCTCTCAAAAAAAAAAAATCCCATTCTCAGTCTTGTGAAAACGTATTTATACATGATCATCAAATATTTTTCCCATTGGTGATTAACCAACTTCCTAAGACTACGGTTACATGGATGAACAATGTCAAACCATTTATATTTCTTTTCTATCTGCTTTATTATTCTAATAATGAAAATCTTCAAAAGAATATTTCATGTCTGTGTTGATGAACCTGCTCCTTCTTCTTTAAGACAACGAACACATTTTCCCAGGAACTGTACTAAAACTCTGGGAGCTTCTGGAATATCCTTTGCTTCAAATACGAAAAACTTTCTCTACAGTTCTGATAGACGATCTTCAATTATTTTCCTTGTAAACTTAATAGTTTGCAACTTTAAGCTTGGCATCACTATCCATTTGTCAATTTCGGTGACATTGATTACCTTTATTTTTGGGATCTCCACCTGCATTTCCTCCATCTCTTCTTTAAATCTTAACTGATGCTTGACAATATTAATTTCCTCTAAAAACTCGAGACGGGCCTTTTTTCCAATGTTCAAAGAAGCTTTTTCTAAAAGATAAAAAATTCCTTGACAATCATCATTGACCTCTCTGGTTTCTCTTTTGTTTTTTGCAAGGTCTACCTCCCACACCTTGAGTATTACATCTCCTTTAACCTTCTCTGAAACAGATGGTTTTTGAATCATTCCGACCTCCTCCTTTGTTGAAAAGGCCACTGCTTTTTGGAAAGTAGTTCTGGACGCTTTTACTTCTCTTTCTTTCTGGAGAATATCTTCCAAGGATTTATTAGTTTCCTGAAAGTAATTTTGGATAATTTCCAGATTAAAAAATACTCCTTGTTGTTCCTCTTCTATCTTCAAATGTATTCCCAATACTTGGGCTTGAAAGTTTCAAGCTCGACTACATGATTTGAAATGGAATTAATCTTATCCTGTAATCGTTTATTTGTTTCTTCTTGCTTTAGGACCTGTGCCTGAGTAACCTATATTTTCTGATTTTCTTCCTCTAAGCTTGCTTTCATTTTCTGAATCTCTTGAATATCATTCAATCTATCTTGTTCTAGACCATTTTTTATTCCCCAACTGATATTTCTTTCGGTCTCTTTCAATTGACCCTACAACTGAGCTATCATTTGGTCTTTCTGTTCCAACATAGTTGTCAAATTGCCCACAGAGTATAAATTTGTCGACGCTAAAGCTCCCATTGTGCCTGCTATCTCTGTAGCGAATTCTTCTTCTTTAAGTTTTTGTCCATCTATAATGACTTTGTGCTTTTTAATCATCATATCTCCTCTGGGATGCATCTCCTGTTTTAGGTTAGCCTTTCTCTTCTTACTGTAAAAATAATTGGAAGGAGGAATCTCATCTCTAGAAATAGGCTCAAGATCACTTACATATAGAGCTCCCTCATGGGGGTTTCCAAAAGTAGACTGTAATGGAGTCAAGGAAGTAATGGGACTTCCAATCTCTGTCGATGCTATTCCTCCTACCTTTTTCGGAAAATTCTCAGGGATTTCTGAAGGTGTTTCTAACTCCTTTCCTTTCCCTATCTCTGATTTTTCAGTCTAGGGGACTTTTGTTTCTTGCGAAGGCATTTCACCCTCCTTCATTTTTCCTTTTGTATTTGCTTTATACTGTACATTTGCTTCAAAGCCTGGGGGAGGCCCTTCTTTCTCTGGAGGAGGGGTCGTGGATTCACCCTGTAAACTCTTTGGTAAACAACTTCATCTATGACTCTAAAATGACCTGAGACCAACCTGTGAGTCAGGTGACATGGCCTGTACCCTATTTAATACTTCTTCATAAGTTTTAACCTCCTTGAAAATATCATTATAAACAGATTTTTCGTGCTCATAAGCTTTCAAATTACAGTGCATCAAATGTCTGCTTACTAATTGATAAGGGTCATACTCTCTGTGCTCAATATCTACCAATTTTATTTCTTCTAATTCTTCAACTTATAATTTAGAATGGTCGAGGTTTAGTAATGAAAATTTCCCGACATACACAGGGAAGCTTGGCTAAGATTTCTTTTGAGCTGCTTTCAGCTCTTTTTCAATACCACCTTTCACTATTTGATGTGCTACCTCCCTCAATACCAATCTGTCTGGGAGGAATTTCAGAAGTGTGTGAGGGGGAATTGAACACCCATAAACCCTAACATAAGAAAATTTCTCATCAATAAACCAGTCGGCTATTGCTTTGAGATTTCTTGAGACTGCCTCAGAAATGCGAGGGGGTTCACAGCCATAAAACATGTTATGCATTGGAATTATTACGAAATGACAAATTTGGTAAAATACATCCTTCGCATTTTCTTCACAAAGTGTAGAATGATATTCATGAATGGGCTCGGGGCAAGTTGTGTTCCAACGCCAATTCATCAAGGGAAATGGAGTCACAAAGAAAATCACATCCATAATGTACGCTGACATATAAAAGGCCACTGGTTGACCTTTAGATTTTGCAACTCTGTAGTTTGAAACTTCTTGAGCTAGGTTATCAGATAGAGTTTTACTCCAGTTGAAAGTGAATCCTTCTGAAACTTCTTCTAAAAAGGGCACCCAATTTGCATGAAAATGGCAGGGATCCTTTCTCCCGAACAATCTACATAGCATAATAGCTACATAGACCATGTATTCATTCAAAGATGTCGTGGCATAAACCCCATGGGTATGGGCCCTAAACTTTGATGGACATCTTGACCAATCTCTAATTAAATAAGGATAAGTTCGATTTGCCTCAGTACACTCTTTCCTTTGAAATTCAGCTAAAAATTCGACATTAAAAGTGTACCTAGGATTCGGTGAGAGATTATACATTACTTGTATATGTTCTGGCCTGAAAAAGCCGACAATGACTCCTTGATTATTTAAGATGCTCCTCATCAGAATATAAACCTTTTCTAGTGCCCAACTGATCATATCGTTATACGCCAAAAGCCGAGGACGTGCCGCGATATTAAGAAGTTCTGATTCTACTATATCCCGAAAGTGATTATTAGAATCAATATGAGAATTCTTGAATTCAAATTCCAGGAGTTCATAGATTTGTGTCCAATATTTAATGGAATCGATAGCGTGTGGCGTAGTGTCAAATATGATATCTCCTTCCTATGTATCTTCACTCTTCTTCGGTGCTTTTTTTGGTGCCATGACTTTAAGTTAGATGAAAAGCCTATCACAGAAATGGAGTGTATGAGCTCGGTTGAATGTGTCTTGCACTTGATAGTTTGAAACAAAAAATGTTGCGAAACACAGACCTTCAAACTCTCTTTTAATTCATTTTACGATGAAGGGACTGACGCAGATGACAAGAATTCAAGACATTTAATGTAGTAGATATTTACTGAGATACACATTAGTGTCACATATCACCAGTTATTCTTTATTTAAGTGGCCGCATTTTGGCACTTTTGAATTTAAAAATTGGAACATTTCATTCAATCAGAAACCGAAACGTGAAAAAAACCTAACACGATTGATTATTTTTAATCATGTTTTCAAAACAGAGTTAATTTAGACTAATCACAGATTAAGAGTCAAGATTTCGCATTTCGGGATTTTGGGGATCGATTTGACAAGAGGTATGTTATCACGGAATCCCGACTTCCGAAATCACGAAATCACAACAAGATTAATTAAGACTTAAATTCGTTTTAGCAAAATAATTGATCGGTATTAAGCGTTTTGGGATTTTGGGGATCATGTTGATAGGAAGTATGTCATCGATGAATCCCAATTTCCGAAATTGCGATATGATTAACTTAGGACTTAATTAATCAGGATTAAGGAAAAAGCATGATTAATTCAGTTTAACATAAATTATGGGTCAGGATTTCGCGTTTCGGGATTTCGGGGATCATGTTGACAAGAGATATGTTATCGCTAAACCCCGAATCCCGAAATCGCAATATGATTATCTTAAGACTTAACTTTTGTGTTAGTGAATTAATTAATCGGGATTTGAACTAACTCTCATTCTTTTGGGAAACCAGGGATCGGGATTTTGTGATTCAATATGTATTGAAACATATGTTCTTAGCAAGCCCCAAATTCTGAAACTTTTTTTTAAAGTTAATCTTAACTCCATTAGGTTTAAAGCTTATCATGATTAAAATAAATTGATAGAAAATGCGTCGGGATTCTTATAACATTTTAGGTTTTTTACCTTTTATTATTTAAAGAATAATTTTTTTTGGGAAATCGGTACCGAGCACTTGGGAATGATAACGAAGCTTATGCTTTATGAAAATCCGAAACTCGAAAAAAGAAAGTTTGGGTCTTAGGGATAAAAATTTTAAAATTTGTTTCAAAATAGGCTCCAATTGGGGACCTCGTCTCCTTTTGGGATGAGGAGAAAATGTAGACTTAGTGCTTTTATTGGGTTAATGGATTCAAGGGTTTATCTCTATAGAAACTGCTAAGGAAGGGGATACAGAGGAAAAAGAGATTTCATCCTTACTTCCGAAAATCTTTTCAAAACCCTCATTTGTTCTAAACTCAGTTGCAGTCCCATTCATGATCTTCTCCTTCTCGTTACTAAAATTAAGTTAGCGTTAAGATTATAAAAACAATCCTAGGAAACCCAATAGATTTTGTGTCTTTTGGCTTGCATCAAATGAAGCAAAATTCATATTTTTAATTGGGGAGCCCTATCTGGACTTGGGATGTAGATCCGGTTTCGAATAAACTGGTAACTAGAGTAGAATGATATTTAAGTATGACAACCTTACAAATACCTCATATATTTCTTCACTACCAGCGAGCCTGTTCAGTACCCCGGTGAAGTTATCTGTCCCTTTTTACTGAATTTCCTTTCACCACTTCGAACCTTAATTATGCATTTAACCTCAGATATTGCTTCACTGCCAGCGAGATTGTTCAGTACCCCGATGAAGTTATCTGTCTCTTTTTACTAAGACGAGGGCAATCATTTAAATGAATTTCCTTTCATCGTCTTATGGACTAGATGGGGGAAATCAAATATGAATTTCCTTTCACCATCTGTCTTATATTTTACTTTTTGAATACGAAGTGGGGGCAATCAATGGTACTTAATATACCAGGGATGGTATCTGGGTAAAAACTGCAGTGGAGGTTTGTCATCTTGTTTTGATTACTCTAGACCAACCTTCTCTTAACTTTCAAAACACCTTAGTCCGCAGAGAAAAAGGGGAAGATTAATTTCAGGGGTCTTCCTTCGAGCAAGCTTAACTCCTTAGAAAACTGTTAAGAGACCTAGGAGAGTCAGGATCAGCCTAAGCATAACTTTGTTTAGTCAGAGAGTGAGGAGTTATGAGGACTGGTCTACCTTTTAAGAACTGTTTTTCAACTTCAAATGTTAATACGTAATCTCTTCTCCCTCTGTGGGAAACCCAGAAAGAATCTTGATTTTTTAAGAAGACAAAACTGAAGGTAGAAAGAGGGGATGTAGAAAGACCTGGAAATCGAAAAACAGAGGTCATAAATTAAACCCAACTCTTGGAACTCTTTTTCAGAGATGTTTGTTTTAATTACCTCCTGTCTTATTCTAAGTGAAACCCTTAAGGCCTAGATTTTAAAAACATTCTTTTAGCGACCTATCACACTTATGAGACAATCACCGCACTTTTTTTTATTAAAAATTTGTTTGAAAAAATAGACTTTCCTGGAATTCACATCTTTGCCTTACCATTTTTGTTCTCTTTGGAAATAACAAAAAATCTTATCTATCACCTATTTTCGGCTAATTTATCTTCTGCTATAAGGCTATCTATTTGCTACTTTCTCTTGTGGGGTTGTCAGCCAAAATCCTGTAAAGGAACAATACGAAGAGTATCAGGGCTTTAAAAGAATTGAATTCATTGAGAATTTGTATCCCCACTTCTAGAAAAATATTAACCTATTTTATATATATATATATATATATATATATATTTACAGAATGAAAGTAGACTTACCAAATAAAACTATGAAATAAAAAGAATAAGAAAACCGATATATACAGTGGGAATTCTGGAAATCAACTATTCCATATAGTGTTTTAAATAATGCCCGTTGACAGGGGCGTTCAGGATTTTACCGTCCAAATTTTCTAGCAAAAATGAATTATTTCCTTCAGGAGATGCAACCTTGAATGATCCGTACCAGATGTGATCAAATTTACCATGTTTTCCCGAGTCTTCCTTCCTAGCATCCCATTCTAAAACCAAATCTCCAGGGAGAAAATCCTTGTCTTTGGCCTTACGATCGAATAGCACTTTCATGTCATCCTGGTATTTCTGCAACCTTTCGACCACTTTGGCCCTGTGCTATTGGACTTCAATCATCTGGTTTATTCTTCTTGTGACATGATTTGATTCTTCATTCTCGTCTTGCAAAAGTTTCATTATGGGAAGTGCTAGATTTATAGGTAACACCACATCAGTCCCATACACCATATGGAAAGGAGAAGTGCCGATAGACTTTTTCGTGCCTATCCGATTTGCCCACAGGGCGTATTTCAAATGTACATGCCAAGATTTCTTGTTTTTGTTCAACACTTTCTTAATTATATTGATTGGAATTTTATTTGAAGACTCGGCCAGACCATTTCCCTGAGGGTAGTATGTCGTGGAATGACCAAGAACAATATTATATTTTTGGCAAAAACTGACCATAGCCATAGATTTAAAAGCTTGTGCGTTATCTATGACTATCTTTCGGGGTCAGCCAAATCTAGACAAAATATTTTCTTCTAAGAAATCTATTACCACCGAGTCAGTAGCCCTTCTAGTTGGAATAGATTCCACCCATTTGGTGAAGTAATCTATAGCGGTTAGGATCCATCTGTGTTGAGCGCTAGAATGAGGATTAATTTCACCTATGAAATCTAATCCCCATTGCTGGAAAGGAGCTTTCGTTTTGACCAGAACCAATGGCATTGCTGGGAGTTTATGTTTTCCTACGAACAATTGGCAAGGGTTGCAAGCTCATACCTTGGTGTTGACATCTAAGAAAAGTTTGGGCCAATAATACCCTACCCTCAGGATATTATAAGTCATTTCCCTCCAGCCGTGGTGTCCTCCACACACTCCTTCATGAAATTGGCTTATGACCTTTTCTGTTTCTGATTCGACCAAACAAACCAACAGGAAGCCAAGTGGGTCCTTCCAACACAATTGTCCTTCAGATATACAGTACTTGACCGCATGCAACTTCAATGTTATGGCTTTGGATGGGGTTAAGTCATTTGGGCACTTCAGGGTCAACAAGTAGGACACTATGTCTTTGTACCAATCTGATGAAGCAAATTTCTCTTCGATTCTGATTTCAGCTATTGGTTCATCAAGTTCATTCATGTCCACACACTCTTCTTCTTCCAGTAAGCCATTTATTCTGAGAGCTCTAAAATTTGATTCAACTAAGAGTTTAGCTAAACCTTGTCCCTTTACTAGTTTTGTTGGCTTTATCTCCAAGTCAAATTCTTGAATTTTGGCAAGCCACCATCCTCTTTTTCCATCACTATCGAATTGAACCAAAATATCTTTTAGGGAGCTAGTAGGTACATACACAATCACCTTAGAATGCAACACATAGGTATTGAAAGCCTTTAACGCCTTCACCATAGCATATGCTTGTTTTTCCATTATATTATATCTAAGTTCGGCATCTCTAAGACTCTTTCTAAAAAAGGCTATCGCTTGTTCGAAACCTTCTTCATTCTTCTGGAGGAGTACCACGGCAAGTCCGTGTTCAGAGGCGAACAAGAAAATAAGAAAATACTTTATATAATCAGGACTTGCTAGTACAAGTGCCTCTCTTATAACTTTCTTGATGCGTGCAAATGATGCTTTAGCTTATGCTGTCCATTTCACTTCGTTGTTTTTCTTCATCATATTTGTGATCAATTTTACGATTTCAGCAAAGTTAGGAATAAATCTTCTCAAAAGATTTATTTTTCCTAAGAATGACTGAATCTCTTTTACATTTCTAGGAATACTTATTGTGTCTATAACTTCAACTCTTTTAGGGTCAATTCTAATTCCATCTTGAGACACAATATGGCCCAAAAGTTTACCTTCTTGCATAGCGAAGTGAGAATTTTGGGGATTTAAAGACAAACCAAATTTGTGGCATTTTTCAAACGTCTGCTTGAGATGAACCAGATGATGTTCATTAGATTTAGAAAAAATGGTTAGATCATCAAGATAGATAACCAAAAATTTATCTTGTTTGCCAATGAAAGTGATATCCATAGCCCACTAGAAGGTAGCACCTGCATTCATCAAACCAAACGACATCTTATCATACATAAATGTACCCTAAGGAATGGTAAAGGTTGTCTTTTCTTTATTGTGTTCGCTGACGACAACTTGATTGTACCCTGAAAACCCGTTGATCATCGACATCCTATTTTCCCCAACTACTTTTTTTAAAACATGATCCATTTTGGGTAGGGGGTAATTATCTTTGAGGGATGACTTATTAAGATTTCTGAAATCGACACACAGTCTAATTTCCCTGTTTTTCTTTCTAATCGAGACTAGGTTTTCTACCCAGTCAGAGTATCTCAATGGTACGATTATCTTTGCATCTAAGAGATTTTTAACTTCCTTTTCGATCACAAGCAATAAAATAGGATTAATTTGTCTGATTTTTTGTCTAAAGGGTTTGACACCAGGCTTCAGGGGTATCTTATGTTTAATCACAGAGGTGTCATAGGTTCTCAGCTCTTCATATGACCAAGCGAAAACGTCTTTGTACTTTCTAAGCAACTCCACGTATTTATTTTTGGTTTCTGTAGACAGGTATCTGGATAGTTTCACCATCCTAGGGTTTTCTTTAGTACCTATGTCACAGTCCTCAACCTCTTAAGGTTGGGGCTATAGAGTGGATTTTGAAGGGATATCATCTTGATTGAATAATCTTTCCAAGGGAATCAGGCCCTTGTGGATCTGGTTATTTTTTAGAATGAGCATTCGATGGTTCACGATTTTATCATGGAACTCTTGAGGCTCCTCCCCTTCCTGCATGATCCAAATAGGATAGTTTTGGTTTTCTTGGTCAGCATGCATTTCGGCAAACTCTTCTATAGATTCCAAAAATTTGTGAAGCTGTTCATCATCCTCAAAGACTTGTCAATGCTGTATGTTATTTGGTATAGAAGGTCAGTGTCTCATTTGTATTTGGTATTTTAGTTTAAACGCGGTAGGAGGTGTGAAAGTAGAGGCTGCCTTCGCTAATGCATTAGCCTGTTGGTTTTCATTTCGAGGAATGAAATGAACTTTGACAGAGAAGAAGAAATTTTCGATCAGATCCCAGATGCAATTCTTGTAGGACCTCAACCTAGGATGTTTGTCCTGGTACTATCGATTTACTTGTTTAATGATTAGCTCGACGTCACCAAAGACTTTGAGGTTTTTTATTTTCATTCTCCTGGCGGCTTCTAGCCCTAACACTAAGGCTTCATACTCGCATACGTTATTTGTGCAGTCCACAATCCACTAAAGCCTTTATGAAAAGGGGATTACAAATTGATCATCATGATCCACAAGGAGTGCCCCAGCTCCAGCTCCAAGGAAAGATGAAGCACCGTCAAAATACATCTTCCATACACCAGTGCTATATACATTTTTTTTAATTTTTTCTTTTTCAGTTTTTTCTTCTGTACAACTTTCGTCTATATCTACTTCAAAATCATCATCAATAGATAATATACAATTTCCTAAATCCTGATCGGCAATATATACAGGATGGTTATTTGGGTTATGTGGATCACCTATTGTGAATGCTAACCTAGTTTCTCTATAAAGACGCATGTATTGTCCTCCAAAAACTGGAATCGTAGCATATGTCATGTCCAGCTGGAGAGATCCTCCAAGCTTGGCACCCCATGACCTAGATAACAGCATACCATATTTAGGAGGGATATCGGCGACCACTACATCCATAAGAATGCTTTTTGCGTGTATTTGTGCCATACCTACCACCAGGTCTTTAATCATGCCTATGCATTTGACCTTTCTTGAATCAAATGAATATAAGTGTCCATATGGCCTGGTGATTTCGAGACCTAGTTTCTCAATAATGTCTTTTGGCATCACATTATGAGATGCTCCAGAATCTAGCATGCAATTATGAAGTAGGTGGTCGAACAAGGTCAACGTGATATAAAAGGGGACTACAGTGTCTCTCGCACCTTCGAAATGAAGACCAAAAACTATGTTCAGCTTGTCATCTTCTAAGTTGATGACATCGGCTTGGCTTTCGTCTTCTGAAAAGTTAATCATTTTGGCAATTTATTTTCTGTATATGGGATTTTTAGCTAGTTCAACAAGTGGGATAGGGATTTTGATTTTATTTATTTTGTTTTCCATATTAAAATTTCCTAGGGCCTTGTCGCTTTCTATGTTTGGGGCCTCCATTCCTTTCTTTTTAGCTTTTCTTTGTGGTGCAGACTTGGTTTCAGTCATAGGAACCTGTGTTTTCTCAGCAGGTGTTCCTACTGACTTTAACTTGATAGGTTGTGTGTCAGCAGTTTGGGTTTTTGCAGTTTTTTTCTCAGTAACCTTTGGAGTTGCTTCATCAGTTTCACCTCTAGGAAAAATCTTTTTTGTTTGGGAGGTTGGAAGACTCTTGTTCCTAGGTCTCAAATTATATTTCTCATGAAGTTCGGCAATAATATCATCTGCGATACCCTGATAAGCCCGATCTTCAGAAGTATCATTGCTAACATCGTCTTCCGATCTAATTTCATTATTTAGAGATTTTTCGTAATCTTGTCTTGATAAATAAGGTGATTTATTATCATCGCCAAGATTATTAATATCCTCATCAAACTCTTCAAAGTTTTCTAGATCTTCCTCTCCAATGAAGTTTTCACTTTTGAAGGGGGTTGGGATCTTTTGATCTTCAATTTTAATTATTTTCTGTGGGGCTTGAGGATCAGGATTCCTTCTAAAATCCTTCCTAGGAAAATTATCCCTTTTTGATTTATCTAGTTCCATTTTTGAGATCTTATTTGAAAGTTCTCTAATTACCCTAGACATCTCGTCTATTTTATCTCCCGAGGATTTACCCGATCCTGAGGATCCACCTTGTTCTTTGAATTTTCTATTTTCTTTATTTCCGGTTTCTATTTTAGCTTTTAATTTCCCTGATGCCATCATGTTTGATTCAATCTCGAGAGCATCATCTTTCATTTTCGTGAGATTTGTTGATCTTCTTTCTCTCAATAATAGGGAAAATTCAGGATCAAAGGCACCAGGAAAAGTCACCTTTGCTGTGGGATGAGAAGGTTTGACCTCAACCAGGATTTTATTATACAACTTGTTAAACCTTTGCGTGAACTCTAGAACAGATTCTGAGTTTCTCTTTCTAAGGGCTTTGAATTCAGTTAGGTAGTAGAGGTGGTCCCTCCTCTCTCCCCATTGTCTAATAAAAGCGCTTTCAAGTTCTTCGTAGGATCTTAGAGATCCGGCTGCTAAGGCTAGGAACCAGGTCCTCACCTATCCTTCGAAAGTCTGAACGAGGAGTCTAGAATAGACATCTCTGTGTTTTATTCCAAGGATGTCAAAAAATTGGTCGAAGAAGTTTATATGTTCTTGAGCAGTCAAATCTCCTTCCCCTGTAAATTTGGGAAGGCTTTTCATATAATTTTTGTTAAGATCGTGTAGGGGAATTGGGTGGACAAGGGGGGAATATCTAGTAGCTACTTTAGCGAAGATTCCAGGAAGCGGTACTTGGCCACCTGTTGGTCCTCCTGGGGCACCACCCCCAGCTCCAACACCTCCATGTGCAGCCATTGGTAGATTCGAGGCTAAAGCTCGAAATGTGTGAGGAGAAGATTCGCGAAAATCTGGGGAAAATACCTTAGGAAAAGAGAACGTATCGTATGAGAGGGGAAGCGAGACAGATCTCTCAAGTGTTTCTGAAATGTTCAACTGCGCAAAATCAGGCTGACAAATAGTATGTATAGGTGAGATGATTTGTCTAAGGGATCTTCGAGATTTTAAAATATTTTCCAGATCAGAGACTGGCGAGGTCTACTTGTCGTCCAGGTTCTTTCTGGTGTTTTTTTGGCTAATAGCCAGTTTACTTACCATGGAGTCGCCAAGTGAAAAATAAAGGTAGCCTTAGAAGGTTTTCTGTCTTTGTTTACTATCAAAGAAAGAAAGTTTCAATGTCATTCTTCCCAAGGAAAAGTTTTGTTTCTTCGTTCCCCGGCAATGATGCCAAAAAGATGTTGTTATTGATTTTATACTTTAAGGCTCTAAAGTATACCGTCAAGGCATCCGTAAAGATAAGGGTAATTAAAGGGTAAGAATCAAAATGAAGCGTAAATCAGAATTGGTTTCTCAACTACCTCTGTCTAGCTTCCCTTTGTTCTTGGATGCTAATATCTCTCTCAATAGCTGCCCATGAACGTTCTAATTCAACCCGGTTAGTTGATGTTTGTAGAATATTATTAAACAGGTTTAAAGCAATGCTAGTTTGATCTTGGAGGCCAAGTTCTATGTTGGGATGTCTGTTATTTGGGACAGTCATGGAGAGTAAAATTTTATTTAATTTTAAAAAATATTTGATAAATTGTTGCTTCAGTTTTTAAGGGATGAAAATAGGAAAAATAGTTTTGAAATTCAAAATAATAACATAATAACAGTTGAGGCCGTTTCCTGTACTTGAAACAATTTTAAGAATAGTAAAATAACAAAGTAGAACTGTTGTGAAAATATGAGGCTTTAATCAAGAAAGAATCTCATATTGTAACAGGAGACAAAGAGGAAAACGAGATTTCTAATGAAATATAAAATATAATCATTCAAAAGACCTACAGGTCTTGAAATTGCCGATAGCAATCACAGAGGAAAAACTGTAAATAATTCGATGACCAAATCAATTCAAACTACAAAAGATGTATGAAATAAACTTATAGTTGATCATTCATTAGAAGGATATTGAAATAAAAACATAAAAATTGTAAACAGGGTTAAAGAACACATAGCTTCAAGTTGACAAAATTCAGAATCGTGTCTGCATTATTTATATCACAATGGATGGAAAACGTTTTTTTTAATACAATCGACTCTCTCAAAAAACAAAAATCCCATTCTCAGTCTTGTGAAAACATATTTATACATGATCATCAAATATTTTTCCCATTGGTGATTAACCAACTTCCTAAGACTATGGTTACATGGATGAACAATGTCAAACCATTTATATTTCTTTTCTAACTTCTTTATTATTCTAATGATGAAAATCTTCAAAAGAGTATTTCATGTCTGTGTTGATGAACCTACTCCTTCTACTTTAAGACAACGAACACATTTTCCCAAGAACTATACTAAAACTTTGGGTGCTTCTGGAATATCCTTTGCTTCAAATAAGAAAAACTTTCTCTGCAGTTCTGGCAGACGATCTTCAATTATTTTCCTTGTGAACTTAATAGTTTGCAACTTTAAGCTTGGCATCACTATCCATTTGTCAATTTCGGTGACATTGATTACCTTTATTTTTGGGATCTCCACCTGCATTTCCTCCATCTCTTCTTTAAATCTTAACTGATGCTTGACAATATTAATTTCCCCTAACAACCTGGGATAGCCATTTTTTCCAATGTTCAAAGAAGATTTTTCTAAAAGATCAAAAATTCCTTGACAATCATCATTGACCTCTTTGGTTACTCTTTTGTTTTTTGCAAGGTCTAGCTCCCACACCTTGAGTATTACATCTCCTTTAACCTGCTCTGAAACATATAGTTTTTTAATCTTTTTGACCTCCTCCTTTGTTGAAAACGCCACTGCTTTTTGGAAAGTAGTTCTGGCCGCTTTTACTTCTCTTTCTTTCTGGTGAATATCTTCCAAGGATTTATTAGTTTCCTGAAAGTAATTCTGGATAATTTCCAGATTAAAAAATACTCCTTGTTGTTCCTCTTCTATCTTCAAATGTATTCCCAATACCTAGGCCTAGAAGATTTCAAGCTCAACTACTTGATTTGAAATGGAATTAATCTTATCCTGTAATCGTTTATTTGTTTCTTCTTGCTTTAGGACCTGTGCCTGAGTAACCTATATTTTCTGATTTGCTTCCTCTAAGCTTGCTTTCATTTTCTAAATCTCTTGAATATCATTCAATATATCTTGTTCTAAACCATTTTTTATTCCCCAACTGATATTCTTTCGGTCTCTTTCAATTGACCTTGTAGTTGAGCTATCATTTGGTCTTTCTGTTCCAACATAGTTGTCAAATTTCCCACAGAGTATAAATTCGTCGACGCTAAATCTCCCATTGTGCCTGCTATCTCTGTAGTGAATTCTCCTTCTTTAAGTTTTTGTCCATCTATAATGACTTTGTGCTTTTTAATCATCATATCTCCTCTGGGATGCATTTCCTGTTTTAGGATAGTCTTTCTCTTCTTACTATAAAAATAATTGGAAGGAGGAATCTCATCTCTAGAAATAGGCTCAAGATCACTTACATATAGATCTCCCTTGTGGTGGTTTCCATAAGTAGACTGCAATGGATTCAAGGAAGTAATGGGACTTCCAAGCTCTGTTGATGCTGTTCCTCCTACCTTTTTCAAAAAACTCTCAGGGATTTTTGAAGGTGTTTCTAACTCCTTTCCTTTCCCTGTCTCTGAGGGGACTTCTGTTTCTTGCGAAAGCATTTCACCCTCCTTCATTTTTCCTTTTGTATTTGCTTTATCCTGTACATTTTCTTCAAAGCCTGGGGGAGGCCCTTCCTGCTCTGGAGGAGGGGTCGTGGATTCACCCTGCAAACTCTTTGGTAAACAACTTTGCCTATGACTCTGGAATGACCTGAGACCAACCTATGAGTCAGGTGACATGGCCTGTACCCTGTTTAATACTTCTTCATAAGTTTTAACCTCCTTGAAAATATCATCATAAACAGATGTTTCGTGCTCATAAGATTTCAAATTACAGTGTATCAAATGTCTGCTTACTAATTGATAAGGGTCATGCTTTATGTGCTCAATATCTACCAGTTTTATTTCTTCTAATACTTTAGCTTCTACTTTAGAATGGTTGAGGTTTAGTAATGAAAATTTCCCGACATACATAGGGAAGCTTGGCCAGGATTTCTTTTGAGCTGCTTTCAGCTCTATTCCAATACCACCTTTAACTATTTGATGTGCTACCTCCCTCAATACCAATCTGTCCAGGAGGAATTTCGGAAGTGCATGAGGGGGAATTGAACACCCATAAACCCTAACATAAGAAAAGTTCTCATCAATAAAGCAGTCGGCTATTGCTTTGATATTTCCTGAGATTGACTCAGAAATGCGAGGGGGTTCACAGCCATAAAACATGTTATGCATTGGAATTATTACAAAATGAAAAATTTTGTAAAATACATCCTTAGCATTTTCTTCCCAAAGTGTAGAATGATATTCATTAATGGGCTCGGGGCAAGCTATGTTCCAACTCCAATTCATCAGGGGAAATGGAGTCACAAAGAAAATCGCATCCATAATGTACGCTGACATAAAAAAGGCCACTGGTTGACCTTTAGATTTTGAAACTCTGTAGTTTGAAACTTCTTGAGCTAGGTTATCAGATAGAATTTTACTCCAATTGAAAGTGAATCCTTCTGAAGCTTCTTCTAAAAAGGGCACCCAATCTGCATGAAAATGGCAGGAATCCTTTCTCCTGAACAGTGTACACAGCATAATAGCTACATAGACCATGTATTCATTCAAATATTCCGTGGCATAAACCCCATGGGTATGGGCCCTAAACTTTGATGGACATCTCGACCAATCTCTAATTAAAACATGATAAGTTTGGTCTGCCTTAGTACACTCTTTCCTTTGAAATTCAGCTAAACACTCGACATTAAAAGTGTACTTAAGATTCGGTGAGAGCTTATACATTACTTGTATATGTTCTGGCCTAAATGAGCCGACAATGACCCCTTGATTATTTAAGATTCTCCTCGTCAGAATATCGAGCTTTTCCAGTGCCCAACTGATCATATCGTTATACGCCAAAAGCCGAGGGCGTGCCACGATCTTATGAAGTTCTGATTATGCTATATCTCGAAAGTGATTATCAGAATCAGTATGAGAATTCTTGAATTCGAATTTCCAGGAGTTCAGATATTTGTGTCCAACATTTAATGGAATCGATAGTGTGTGGCGTAGTGTCATATATGATATCTCCTTCCTGTGTATCTTCACTCTTCTTCGGTGCTTTTTTTGGTGCCATGACTTTAAGTTAGATGGAAAACCTGTCATAGAAAAGAAGTGTATGAGCTCGGTTGAATGCGTCTTGCGCTTGATAGTTTGAAACAGAAAATGTTGCGAAACACAGACCTTCAAACTCTATTTTAATTCATTTAACGATGAAGGGACTGGCATAGCTGACAAGAATTCAAGACATTTAATGTAGTAGATATTTACTGAGATACGCATTAGTGTCACATATCACCAGTTATTCTTTATTTAAGTGGCCGCATTTTGGCGCTTTTGAATTTAAAAATTGGAACATTTCATTCAATCGGAAACCGAAATGTGAACAAAACCTAACAAGATTGATTATTTTTATTCATGTTTTCAAAACAGAGTTAATTTAGACTAATCACAGATTAAGAGTCAAGATTTCACATTTCGGGATTTTGGAGATCGAGTTGACAAGAGGTATGTTATCACGGAATCCTGACTTCTGAAATTGCGAAATCACGACAAGATTAATTAAGACTTAAATTTGTTTTAGCAAAATAATTGATCGGTATTAAGCATTTCGGGATTTCGGGGATCATGTTGACAGGAAGTATGTCATCGATGAATCCTGATTTCTGAAATCGCGATATGATTAACTTAGGGCTTAATTAATCAGTGTTAAGGACAAAACATGATTAATTCAGTTTAACACAAATTATGGGTCGGGATTTTGTGTTTCGGGATTTCGAGGATCATGTTGACAAGAGATATGTTATCGTTGAACCTCGAATCCCGAAATCGCGATATGATTATCTTAAGCCTTAACTTTTTGTATTAGTGAATTAATTAATTGGGATTTGAACTAACTCTCATTCTTTCGGGAAACCGGGGATCGGGATTTCGTGATTCAATATGTATTAAAACATATGTTCTTAGCAAACCCCGAATCCCAAAAACGTTTTTTTTAAGTTAATCTTAACTCCATTAGGTTTAAATCTTATCATGATTAAAATAACTTTATAGAAAATGCGTCAGGATTCTTATAACATTTTAGGTTCTTTACCTTTTATTATTTAAAGAATCAAGTTTTTCAGGAAATCGGTATGGAGCGCTTGGGAATGATAACGAAGCTTATGCTTTATGAAAAGCCGAAACCCGAAAAAGGAAAGTTTAGGTCTTTGGGATAAAAAATTTAAAATTTGTTTCAACAGAAGTGTCACACACCAGAGTGACAATCTTGAGAATGTTTGGACATCAGTTTGCATTGTCTTGAAGACCCTTTTGCAGTGCTCTTGGAATCTGTAAGTGGGCCCAAATTTTTAGATTTTTCAGATTTTTCTAATGTTGAGTTTCTTTGCAAGATTTTAAATGGGTTGCTAGTTAGCAAGTCTTTTATCTTACCTCTGAGGAAGAATATGCAAAGATTTCAACCAGTGGATAAAGTGCTTGCATGGCTGCACTGGGTCTATGATTTCACTTAATTTATCAGTTTATGGATTAGTTTAGAGTAGGTAGGTCTACAAATAATTTCATTTTGAGAATTCTCCAACAGTTTTTAGTTTGGTTTTAACAATCATTTTTTGCAACAATATATTCATATTTCATGTATACAGTTTGGGTTGTAGTTTGACTTCAGTTGTTGAACAAGTTGGTTATAGAGAATGGTATAAACCCAATGGATCAGGCACCAGGTCTATGATTTCTTTGCTACCTCATTAGGAGGATAGCATCCCCAGTTGGAGCCCATGTTAGTCACCATTAATTTTTTTATGTGACATCAAGATTTCAGAATCTAACAGAATGATAAATTGGTTTGGAAGCCTGATAAACTAGGAGAGGGGCTAAATATGGCAGGGAGAGGCTAAATCTGGAAGGAGCGCTAAGTTGATGGGGCCCAACGTGTCGCATATCATGAACTCTCAAGATCGACGATCGAGGATGATTTTAGGGGGAGAAGCTGCGTGGGGGTTAATTTTGGAGAGAGGGCCTGAAATTTAAACCATGGTTTTCATTCGAGGTTACGTGGTGCCACCAGGTGCATTTAAGGGAGAAAATAGGGTTTCCTCAAACCACTTTCTCACGCCCCCAAAAAATGGAAAAGTATAAAAGTACATTTAGTCATTTATTTTTATTTGATTATTATTTGAACGCTCGACCGTTAGAACTTTGGCGTGACCACTGTCTTTCACTTGCAGCTCAACAGTACACCAACTGCACTCCATTTCCACTCATTTCTAGAAGCAACCTGTCCAATAAAGTAGGAATATGTATACCATTCCTTGAAGCATTCTAGGGCCCAGTAAATGATGTCCAGATGTCAATGAAAGACAATGAATCACATGAAGGGTTGAGATAGATTCGGAGGGCAAAGAAAGGGGACTGAAACACCAGAGGAGCTAGAATACGGATCAGGAAACTGTTGGTAGCCAATTCACTTTTTTATTATCCTATAAGCTGCCTACACCTATGTCTTGCGAACATCAAGTTTTCCGTCGCATTTTTCAAATAGACGAAACTTTCATTTCTTGATACTTTTGTACATTTGTCTTCGTTAAGTTTTCACGACTGTAAGCGTGAAAACTTCTCCTTTCGAGGTCACATTTCGATCATTATCTGAACTGTCATGATCTTCTTATCGATGTGTCGACTACACTTACCTTTTGTTTATCGTTATGTGGCTAGAAGGATTTTCGAACTATGCTCATTGGACATTTTTATGTTGATTGCATAACTTGATTTTATTGAGTTTGTAAGGCATTGAGCATTTGGATTTACACTTTTTATGACTTGCCTGATCTTTGATTCTGCATAAGGGTTATGATTAAATTTATTATATATATATGATATAATCCTTATGTTAGTCTTTTCATGACTTATTGGCTTGTCAACTATATGAATATCATTTTGGCCCCTTGGTTGAACTTTTGATCATATGAATTAATACATTGGGGCATAATGATTTTGGTGTTGATTTATAAGTCGAATGCTTTGAACACTATGGCATAGTGTTGGCGCGTATTGGTATGCACATTGGATTTCATTGGTTGTACACATGACTTAATGGTTGAACTATTATTATGGAGTAAACAGCTATGAAATTTGGCGGTTGTAGTTGGGTAATGAATATTATGCATGGCAGACTCCACCACCTTCGCATGCGCGCATTTATGCTTACCCCTTTTGGCTTGATTCATTATTGTTGGTTCGGATAGCTCTGTTATTGTGTGTTGATGAATTCAAACCCTTGTCCCTTAGCCCAGCTCACTGTGTGTTATATCCTGGCTACCGAAGGGTGAATTGAACCCCCATGGTGTTCAGAGTCGGTTTTGGTTTCATTTTGCCAGAGAAGACTGCCCCGTAATTGCCCCCAGAGTCACGTTTTTGCATGAGCGATTCTGGGCGGATTTGAATTAGCTCAAACCGTTGAAAACCCAGAACCGTTTTTAGCCCCTTTACCTTCATTGTGAGTGGTTTCTTCAGAAAGTGAGCTACTATAGAGATCTAGCTCTCATTTTACAGGCCAATTTTTCAGTGGCTGGAACATCGTTTTGAGTCTGTATGCATTCCTTCAGATCTGTTCTTCAGAACTCCCTCTCACCTGTCAAGCTATCTCGTCGCTATATAGGTATGGATTATGTTTTCAAATAGCTCTGTTTCTCATTCAAATGCCTTTGTCATGCGTGTTCATCATGTATATTGTTTTGCTTTGCTAAAAATAGGAAGAGTTTCGATTTGATATATGATTTTCTCACATATTTTTATGGTTATTCATTTGGATTTCATTTGCTAAGCCTCGCTGAGTGAAGTAATGGATTAATGGTGTGGTTTCAATACAATTCATTTTGTATTCACCTCTCATGGGAAGTTCCATAGACTATTTAGAATACGATTACCCTCGGATTCGATCTTGTACGATTCGTATGCTGTGTTTGACAAATAATTTCGGAAGTGTAGTTGTTATGATGTGCTCTGTCATACGATTTTCCAAATTATGAATACCACTCTGTTCGATTTAAATTTGGAAATAACTACTCTGCTTTTATAAAAAAAAAATGGTCTCATTAAACCTGTGCAACTACGCCCGAAACATAAAACGATTATGATTTGCAATGAATATGCTAAGCTCAGCCGATTAATTCTCTTGTTTGGATTGCTGTTTGGTTTGGTTTTAAATGTGTAAAAACGAATTGGTCAAACCCAATTGTAATTCGTTAGGTTGGAACGATTTTGGTAAAGAAAAATCAATCTTGTTTGCTCACTGTGCAATGACAAACGATCTCATAACAGATGGATTCGATTTGTTGAGAAATGAATACGATGTTGTTACATATGGTTTCATTTACCCCACTTATGACAATAATCGAAATAGAGTATTGCTATCTCTGTATTCGGTTAAATGATGTGGATCTTGTTGGTATAATTCTTTCAAACTAAATGATTTGTTTTCAGATAGTTTTTGGATGAAGATTAAATTTAATCTTTAAAAAGATTTGAATTAATCTAAATTCTGATTCTGTATCTTTATTTAGACTAGCTACAAAATCAAATGATTCTGTAGCTTGTCTATAGAATTAGTTTTTCTATCATTTTATTAACAAAAAATCATTCTAATTTGTTCATTTTTATCCTTTTCAGGTGATTTCGAATTGCATGGGATTTGATGGACAGTTTAGAGGATATTTGGATGATTTATTTTCATTTTAATTTCCTAGTTTAGTTGATCTTGGGAATATTTTCCCAGATTTTGTAAACAGTTTGATACTTTCCACAGGGAGGTTTTACCCTGTGGAAAAACTTATAAATACTTATTATTTTTGTAATAATATCATCCTCATTGGTGGGAGAACAAGGATATGGAATTTTAATACAGACTGAGACAAAATTTGATATTCTGCTACAGATTTAGCTTTTCATGATATCAATATTTTGTTTTATGTTTATGTGTATCAATTTGCATTTGGTTAATGACTACTTTAGCTATCTTAATCTTTTGCAAATGATATAATTTAATCAATATAATCCATATCTGATTTCTTCCAGCATATAAAAAACGTAGCAATTACTTGATTCAGTTTGTGAATGACATGTTTCTCTTCTTCATAAGTTGAATTATTAAGTATAAGTTTTTGCATAACAGGTTTCCCTTATTGCAGAGATTTATAAATCACATAATTGTTATGATTTTTTATGTCTTGTTTGTCCTGTAAACAAACTCAAAGAGCATTGGACCTATCGTTTATGAGAATCTTTTGGATCATCCGGTGTGAGTTTCCTTCCTCCGACCAGCTTCAAAGTCATCACACACAGGACAAATTGGGAGTGTTTCCAGGTCAGTTTGTCATTTGTTTGTTTAGTATATTTGTTAGTATATTAGATCGTTTAATTTCAGTAAGTTTTATCTCTTTTTCATAAAATCATAAAATCAACAAAAAATATCCTTCTCTGTCGTAGGGCAGAAAAGCAAATGAGTTTTTTCAGGTTTTATTTAAATCTCTAAATTGTAGATTATTGTACATTTTGTGAATAAGTTATATTTCTGATAGTAGTTAGAGAGTTAATTAGTTAGTAGTTTGAATATATAGATAGTATATTAGTTAGTTTGTTTAGTAGTTAGTTTTAATTAGATTAGTGTATTAGTTTGTTTTATTGTTAATTAGTTAGTTTGTTTTATTTAGTTTTAGTTAGTTTAGTTTGTTTAGTTTTAGTTAGATTAGTTTAGTTTTCTCTTTGGTTTTCTTATGTAATGATCCCAAGCCAAATTCTTTCTTGGAATCACTAACTACTACTGATTTATTGAGTTATTAAGTGCATACAAGATTCATCAACACATGGAGATCACAATATATTCAAGATGTAGAAGAACAAGCAAAGATCTGACCTTTTATTATGAGCAATGTAAGATCAATACAATAGATGGTCGATCTGGCATAAACCTCAGATGGTCGTACAAGCAATAGATATGAGCTGCTACAAAATGCTCCTGCTAATACAAAATAATGCCTCCAAAGGATGAATAAGAAATGAAGATCAGTACAAGTAGATCTGAATGCCAAACTCTCCAGCTGAAGAATGTCGCGCTCCAATAGAAGGCTGAACCCCTCAATAACTCGGCCCTGCTGCCAAAAGTGTCCAATCACTCTAATAAATATACCAATTGATAGATCGGGCAACTGCAAGGAAAACCCAGATGTCCAAATTCCCAAATCCACTCTCAAACT